>JASDQU010713464.1:31209-44534 GCA_032191745.1 Picea mariana | reverse complement strand
ATCCCATCATGAAATTTCATAGGGTAGACAAAGATTAATTTCAGGGGTCCTTAGAGTAGGCACAACCTTGGTATTGGGTTGCAAATGAAGCTCATGCTTGTAAACATTAGAGGCCTAGGGGAGAGGACTAAAAAAATGTTCTTGAAGCATTTTGTAGAGACAGATTGGATAGACATTATGTTAATTCAAGAAACCATGGGACCTAGTGAAATAGTTATTGGCCAATTGGTGAAACTGTTCCCGGGATGGGTATTTCATGGATTGGAATTGGATGGACTCTTAGGGGGGATAATTATAAGGATTTCTTCAAGATGTTACCTTATAAATTGTTTTTCCACTGTGTCAGGTCTATGTACGAAACTCTACAACAAGGAATTAGATTGATAGTTCATTGTTGTCAACTTGTATGGGCCTTATGAGAATAAGGAGGATTTTTGGAACAAGTTGTTTTCTTATAAATGTCTTGGGTCTAAAAGTATTATCATTGGAGGGGACTTAAACTTTACTTTAAGTTGGGAGGAAATTTTGGGTTCATCCACTTGTGAGGAAAGGTTGGCAAGTTTTCTTAATGAGAAACTAGAAGTGGCAGGTTGCGTAGATGTAGAACCCATTCAATTATGCCCGACTTGGAGAAATGACCGAGGTGGTGTGGAAGGAGTTTCAAACAGACTAGATAGGTTTCTTGTGCACCATGATCTTGTCCAGAACTTTGGTGTATACCGATCGTGAGTTGGGAAGGTCTATTGCCTAGATCATTTTCCAATCGTTCTTGAATTTGACAAAATAATGGCGAAACATGGAGTGCCTTTTAAACATAACCCTTTTAAATATTTCTACAATTTGGTTTGTGATACTTGGAAACACTATCAGGAGGACGTAGAGGCCCCAACCAATGTACTATTCATTTCATCCCTCCAACTGGTTAAAGAGGAATTTACCACCTGAGATAGGGCACAGAGGAAGTTAAAAGATCACGAGCTTAGAAATATTGAACAAGAGCTTGAGCATCTATATGCCTTGAATTAGGGGATACTTTCATCTATATCTAACCTGGGGAGGTGTCATTTTTTAGAAACTCTTCAATCCAAGATTTTTATTGAACATGAGAGAACATGGAGACTTAAGAGAAGGGCTCTATGGATAGTTGATATGGATCAAAACACAATTTTTTTCAAAATTATGCCAACCATCGAAAAATTTATAACTCCATCTGGGAACTAAAAAACTCAAGTGGCAACAATATTATAGGTTTTTTAGGTCTGGGCACTCTGGGAGTGGGCCATTTCGAGACCCTATTCAAGGATCCATAGTAGGTGAAAATGGGGGAAATGATTAAACTTATCTCTTAATTCCCAAGACTAATTGAAGAAGAGGATAATCACTCTTTGTTTAGTGAGTTCACCAAATTCAAATTACTTGCTATCATCTCCTCTTTCAAATAGGACACGAGCCT
Source organism: Picea mariana (assembly GCA_032191745.1). Taxonomy (NCBI): domain Eukaryota; kingdom Viridiplantae; phylum Streptophyta; class Pinopsida; order Pinales; family Pinaceae; genus Picea; species Picea mariana. The sequence continues at coordinate 43,081 of JASDQU010713464.1, read as the reverse complement.
AGGGTTGGACGGGTGGACTGCATAATTTTTTGAATATTTCTTTGATCTCATCAGAGATGAATTCCTTTGGCTAGTTGAAGAAGTGAGAAATATAGATAAAATGTTGAGCAATATTAACTCAACATTTATAGTGGTAATCCCCAAATTGGATTGTCCCAATTACTTTGATGACTTTCGTCTGATTGCCTTATGTTGATCTAAAATATTGTTTTATGGTCTTAAGGTCAACCTCACGAGGATATGAATCCCCCTGCGTTTTTAGAGAGGTGGTACTCCTCTTTTTCTTATAAACTTATAAAAAAAAAAAAAAAATCCGAGAAGGAATGAACTTTGTAAAAAAACTACCATTCACATTTAGAATAGTACTTGAGATTGGGACTGGGTATCTTGAAAATAAAATCGTATATACAATATTTTACAAAGTAGATAAACCAAATGAGTATGAAAAATAACATGCTAACATTTCCATCGCAACATTCATCAAGACAATAAACAATATCCACAATAAAGAGATAAGAAATATGGACCACATATATAAGATAACTTTAAATAATCATTCCATTAGGCACCAAAAATATTATGATGGATGAAACATTTGGAAATTCAAGCTTCAAATCAAAGTCTTTGAGAATAAAATAATGTAATTTCCCTAGTAGTTCTCTCAGAGTCTAAAAAATAATATAAGTCTTTAAATACAAAGTAAATGTCTTTAAAGAAAAAAATTGTGTTCGCCCTTCAAATATGACTGGGATAGGATCCCACGGACAATAAAATCAAAAGGCCTAGAAGAGAAGAGGAAAACAATCAAGAATCAACTTGGTTTTCACAAAATATCGAGAAATAAAATGCAATGTCACAAATGATTGTAGAAAAAACAAAAAGAAATGGGAAACAAGGTTGCTTCTTGACTCACTGTGATGGAAATTACTCGTAACCCTTTACTTGCTTGTAGTTGTTTCTTTTATAGGTGCATGCTGTGGTTGAGGTGGCATAACCAATGCAGATGTTTCTTGATATTCTGGTTCATTAATTATGATTAATGCCTTTTTCAACCACTCCTCGATATACTCCCTTGAAGGTGCTACAATGATTTTATGTTTAGTTTTAATTTGAAACAATTGATTTTCAAATTCTCTTAGGTCAATATTTGATTGATGCAACGTGTCATCAACTTCATCATTCCTGTTGATATATCGAACTAACCATTTTTCAACTTCTTCTTCAAAAAAAAGTTTATTGTTTCGGTAAATTCATTTTCCCATGCAACTTCTAATGCATTGAGTTGTCCCATTAAATATTATTTTGGTAAAATCATGTTATTCATCAATAAATTGGGACCATCGAGCTCCTTTGTAAGATCCACAGGTTTAAGAAAAAAATCACTTTTTTTCTCTCAAAATATCAGTCTCGTTTATCATTTCTTTCAACTCTTTAATTCTTCTCAACCAACATGCATTGACTTGTTTCATTCATTAAGTTGAAGGAAGTTTTTGTTCTTTTATGTGAACTTCACTTAAGCTCAAAACTTTAGCTGAGAATGTATTGACAACTTCTTTGTAAAATCCTTCATCATTTTCTATATCCTTTTGTAGGTATTCCTTGAAATTTTGTATCCTTGATGAAAAATTAGCAATACTTTGAGAAAGCTCCAAAATTTCTTGAATTATATCAATTCTCTTATGTATGACATCACCAACATATTTTATTATTGCTTGTAATAATCTTGATGAGCCTTTATATTTTCTTCTCCTTTCCGGGACATTCTCTAACACAAATGCAGGTTGGGTTGAATTCAAAGGTTCAGGAAACAATGGTCCTGGTATCACGGAAACTTCTTACTCTTTTATCATATTTTTTAAATCTGAATTTTATTTTTCCATATTATCAATATATTTCTTCAAGGCTTCTCCAGTTTCTCTATGGATCTCTACAATTTTTAACGGTGCAACTCCATCAAATTCAATTGAGGATTTACATTTTTCCGATGAAATTTTATTTTTGGTATTGAATTTTTCCAATAACAATTTCTTAGACTCGCGATTGTAGGCCGCATGGTGCAAAGTAACAAATTCCTCAAATATTTCAGGTTCCTGAGTAATCATGACTTCAAAAAATTTCCTAGTTTCCAATAGTCTTTGTGCATACCAATTAGGTTCTTCAACAAGATCATCTATGCCCATTGCACATGGACACTCCTGGACTTTATGTATGCTTAACCATGTTGTTGATGTATTCCTTTTTTTTTGGCAGGAGTGTAAGCAATGTGAGATTTTTCAAGACTTTTTCTAGGTGGTTCTTTATCACCACCATCATTTGACCCTCCAACCAATGCTTTTCTTGTCTCCATACCACTAGTTCTATTCTTTATTCTTGATGAAGTAATCTTTTGGGACGTTGTTGGTGAATTAGGGTTTTTATCCGTCAATTCCATGCCATGTTGTCTACGACCTTCATCAGTGTTGTTTATCTCTTCCATGCCATTTGAAACTTGGTATGTTGTGATTTCATGGAGATCTATATTATCTCTTCCACCCTATTGAAATTGTTCAACTTTAGTGAAATATGAAGAGTACCCAATCAATTCCATGTTTGTATTTAATTTGTTCTCTGGATCAAAACCCTTAACAAATTTGGCTTCTTTTAATCCCAACTGTTCATTATGTCCTTCCAGTTCGTCAAGGTGGGTTATATGTTTCACTATAAATTCCCCAATTTTCCATGGTAGGGGCATGACTTGTTTTTTCCTCTTATCATAGAAGAAATGTGCCCAATTGTTGTATTGCCTGCACATTTCCTTGGCAAAGAGTCTATCTGATACATAAAACGATAGAAGAAAAGGATTCTCTTCACTACCAAACAACCTGATAACAATAGATTTTTCAAAATTTTCATAAGCTCCTTTTCCAAAGATAAAGGTGGTCTCTTTAAGAGATAGTCTTGATGTACTATGACCAAAAATCAACTTTTTAAATTATGAAATGAAATTGTTATGAACTGGGTAGAAATTGTATTGAGATTTATGTCAGTACAAAACCGAATACCATGCCTAAATTGGTTCCAATTTAAAATTAACCCTCAAAAAGTATTCAAATACCCAACCATAAGAAATGGCATAGATGAGGTAAGAAGTCAAGTATAATTTTTGAGTCTTCTTGAAATTACCAAGTTGGAAAGAGACTTCACTTGAAATAATATAACCCCAATCTATAATATCTTTTTCATGCAAAGAATAATGCAGAGCATATATAACATTTCATGGTACAAAAGAAGTAGATTCCAGACCAATAATACGGGTGAAAAACCATGACAATACTTTGTATGGGTATTTTAGTGAAGTTACCTCAATCCTGCAAGCACGAAGGTTCCTACGTGGCTCCTCCAAATAATTGCTTAGAAATGTCTCACCTCCTTTACATTGCTTCAAAAAATCATCGTCTTCTTCATTCTTAAACTACAAGGTAGGTGTAGGGATTCGTAACATTATGGAGAATGTTGAAGGAGCTAGAGAAATGGGTTGATGTCCATGAAGATAAATTATCCTTTTCTCAGGGTTGAAATTATCTGCACACTATTGAACAAATTATTTGAAGTTTGTCACTTCCGGAACAAAACCTTCCAATGCTATTCCTGAAGTTGTAACATCCCCAGCTCCATGTTGGGAAATGCCACACCAAAATTTGGACCTCTGATACCAGTTAAATTTACTGATAAGATCTGCATATGCAAAAAATTATGTCGAATAATAACAACATACAATAACCCGTGCACAATTTAAGCAACATAAATAAATACATTGCAAACAATAAACAACATGTAAATATAATTACAACAGAAACAACAAAATAATACGCATTAGAAGAACACATAACTTTTGCTGTAAAAACACCAACTGTGTGCAAACCTTCCACATTCCTCCCAACCATAGACTTCATTGCTCATAATCTCAACAACAAGTCACCCTTGAGTTGGGGCTAAACTCCACACGAGAAAACGAATCTTAAACCTCACTAAGGTCTCTCATACAACAGAAAAACTCAGACTCAGGTGCCAACTCTAAAAGACAACCTACAGTCCCTCATTCCCCACATGCCTATTCCACCCCAAGAAGTGTGCCCCTTCTCTACTCAATAGTCCTTCAACTACCCCACTTCCTTTCCAGGGATTCAAAAAATGGTCGAATAGGAAGTCTTAGAGCCCTGTAGATGCAAATTGGCACCTTGGGAATCAATTCCCAACATTTCTCTTACCTGGAGAGAATTCTCATGGGCATGACAACCCGCTTCTTCAATAACACATGGGCCTAACAACCCACCTCTTCAACTCAAAATACCAGGTCATTGGCTAGAAACAACTCTCACGTATAGGTATGGAGATGGAAGCAGTAGTGTACAGATGGTAGGAGAGGATAATGGGACAATGAGTGAATAAATATATGAAATGAAAAAAAATGATAGAAAATGTACTAAACTTCTAGTTTTTATTTGCATGTTCCCAACTTGAAACTTGCCATGTTGGGAACTGTCACACACCCACTACGGGAACTAATTTTTTTCGGCTTTTTCTTCTCTTCTTCGAGGAACATAATCCCCAAATTCCTATGGGGCCTGGTGCAGACCCTCCCTTCCTTTATCCTTCCCCATGTGATCATTGGCTATGACCACAGGCCTTACCAGAGAGGTGCTTCCAGCTTTCATGATTTGGGGAATCGTGACGCAAGTGTTACCCTTCTCTCTATCTTTCGAAGTGATGAAGGCCGAAAAGGATCTAACAACTCATTGAATTTATCAATGACTCAGATTAAATCCTGGTGGGGTTTCGCATACCGGGATTTCGCAATATATGAAGACGAGGGGTTCATACCCTTCAGTTTTTCGGGTGCCGAAACATCAAAATCCTTATATCCACCAAGCTCATTTCGGAGTTTCTCAAGTCAGGATTTCGCGATGTGCAAAGACAGGAAGTCTTGCACCTAGGTTTTCCTAGGAGCCAAAAATATGAAGCCTATATACATCGCTAAGCTCATTTTCGGGTTTCGCAAATTGGGATTTCACGTCTGGCGAATACAAGGAAACTTGCCCTTGGGTATCCCGGGTGCTAAAACACCGAAACACCAAACTCTTACCACGCTATACCATTTCGGGGTTTCTCATATCGGGATTTCACAACTGGCGAATACAAGGAAACTGACCCTTGGGATTCTCAGGTGCTGAAACGCCGAAATATCAAAATCTGTTTGCGCTCTATCATTTTGGGGTTTCTCATATCGAGATTTCACAACTGGCGAATACAAGGAAACTAACCCTTGGGATTCCGGGGTGCCGAAACGCTGAAATATAAAAATCTATTCGCGCTCTATCATTTTGGGGTTTTATGGGTCAAGAGTTCAGAACTCTTACCTCTTGTTTTCCCGGTAATTGAGTTACCGAAATCTCCTTTCGGGGATTTCCCCGAAACCTCAACCGCGTGCACCTTTCCAGACTTCGGGATTTGCGATTTCGCGAATCTGCCGCGACCAAACTCTTGGTCCTTCAGCCTCCCAGTATCTGAAACCTCGATGGGTTCGGATCTCTGCCATGTGTCCTTTGAAATGGATGGTCCCGATGCTTTCGTTGTTTCGCATAACATGAGTTTGAAACTCTCAGTACCAATACCATAGCCTCCTCTACGTCCTGAACTCTGAATAGCCAAAATACCAAAATCCGATGGCTCCTCTCTTGTATCGGGATTTCATGAATCGGGAGTTCACGATGCAGTGACTCCACGATTCTAGTCCTTCAACCTTCCAGTATCCGAAACCCTAATGGGTTTAGATCTCTGACCACGTTTCCTCTGAAATGGACGGTCCTGATCTTTTCGGGACTTTGATGAGTCCTCACCTTTGTGTATGCCAGGGTTAAACCTCGTGCAACTTCTCTTGGATCTGATGGCTATCGACTATCCACGTGAGATCTGACGGTAGCTGTAGCTCCTCCCCGAGCTCATGCTTTATTTCTTTTCCTTGGAAGATTTCAAAGTCTCAAAGGCCTCGGCCTTTGCTTCCTCTACGAGCCCTGATGGTTTTGGGCCTTGCTTGCATTCTGAAAATGCTATCCCTCCTGAGCTTAACAGGCTTCATCCTCCAAGGGAATAAAAAAGATTAGGAAATTTTACATGCGTACATGAAACTGTGTCCATGGTTGACGAACGCATAGTTCGTGACTCGGGCTTATGCCACCATAAGACACAAGTATTTTACGGGTATAAAACCTATCCTAACCATATGCCTTCTTACTAGTCTAATTATATAATCAAACAGAAATAAGGGGGGATATAGTATATCCATTCAAAAATATCCCCGATTCCTGCAACATACCCAATATAACTGATTCATACACAGTTACAGATAATTTACGCAGGGTAAGAAATCACTTATCTATTACAGGTTGCCACCAACCAACTGACTGTGGGTGTTCATCCTTCCACCCGACCATAGGCTCAGAGGAATTCATTCTTAGCACTCTGGCCACCCCCGTGCCAAGCCATGATATCACCAGGGAAAACTCACAGTTCTCGAGGGTTCTCTCTTTGTTTCAGCTTTTGTTCAGGTCCTGTTTTCTACAACTCGGAGTTTTCTCACTCAGTTGTGGCCTCGGTGAGGTTTCTCAGATGCTCTTCGCCATCAAGCTTGTGGCCTTCTCTTCATGATTCGTTGGAGAGCTTTGCACCTCTCCCTTGTGAGCTTCCGCCCTCGTCTGGTGCCTCCTTTCTCGTGTGTGTGTCCCTCTTGGGAAGGTTTTTGCCGACCTATACGGTTCCTTCTGTCAGAAGGAAGATCAGGTCTACAAGTCCCTGTGGTACTTTGGACTGACAACCCATGTTTCCATTCATGGGGTGGTTGGTGATTCAACCACCGGTCCTTTCTTCATTGATTGATTTTCTTTCCTTGGGATTCGATGGAGGCTTGTCATCCTTATCAAGGGAGATTTTAGGGTTATTTGATACATGAACCCTCTCTTATAGTCTTCACATTCTTCCTCTAGTGATATCATGGCCAATACTTTCAAGGCTTCACCCCCACAGTCAGTTATTGGCAACTCAAACATTAATACATTTACATTTTCCTCATGCATTAGCATGGTAATTCCTACTTTATGATTAATTTCAAATTGGGGGAAACAGGGTATTACAATTCCCTCCCCCTTAAAAGAACATCATCCTCGGTGTTCTTTCTCAAAACACCTGTCATGCCTTTCTCATTCGGCCACTTCAGAAGTCTTGACCTTTATCCTTGGTCAGGTCCTTTTTCAGGATTTGAGTCTTCATCATCTACCTTCAATAATTCTTGGACACAAGCATATTAACCACAATGTTTTGCGAGGACATCTTATTGTTGTTCAAAATTAAAAAGAAAAATTTTATAATCTTAGCACAATACTTATCTGTGTAGTTTGTGGATCTGTATCCACATGGTAGTTTTGTTATCCAAGCTCATCGCATTCCTTGACATACCCATTGGTTGCATTATTCCAATTGAATAGCTCACAAGAGCTATCATGGTTTCATCTTCCTTGCGGTCACTCACTCTCCGGGCCCAAGCTCAGACATCCCCTTCATTGCTATACATTCCTTCGGGCGATCCATCTTTCCTTGCCAAGGTTTTCTCGCACAGGAGGAATTTCGAAAACTCTATCAAGTCTTAAAGTCGAGGTGTCCCTCAAACTTGCTCTACCGAGGCATCCCTTCGGCTTGTGTTACCTCAACACAATGTATGTCCGACGATCATGACTTATCACAGGGTTCTCATGGCTCAACAGTAGCCATGTTCATCATTTTCAGTTGTGACAGCCTTCATCTGTCCTTTCATGACAAATCTTTTGTTCTCACCTGTATCACAGGTACACAAGGTTCGTGAGACATCATTATAAATTATAACTTTCAGAATTCTATTGCAAATCTATCACCTACAGATTTCCTATTCCACAATTTGTTTTCATATTTGTTCCGCAAAGGAAGCAGATTCATTATGGGACTTTCCTTCCCATAACATTTTATCTCAGTAGGAAATCGGTCTTCCTTATGGGCTTACAACATTGCCATATCCAAGACTTCTTCTTCCTGCAGTCATTCCTCAACTAATTAAATTGTTAGTTCTCATGCACATACATTTTATTGCACCTTTACAACATCGTCACAACAATTTCAGAATGGTGCATACTAACAATCAAATTCACTTTCTCAAAAGGAAATACCTTTCCTTGCAGTTTGGCACAACAGGCAATCGGTCTTTTCTATGTGCTTACCTTACTGCCATATCCATGACCCTATGCTTCCTGCAACTCATTCTTCAATCATCCAAACAAATTGTTAGATTTTCCATGTATATATATATATATATATATATATATATATTCAAAATGTAATTCAACATTTCAAAGGGTTTTAACAAATGTGCCACTATCCATGGCCACATTCATACCCAATGCACCCTTGCATTGTTATTCAAGTTCGCCACATTTTATGACCGGTTCTTGGCCATGGGGTGTTGGAATTTAACCAACCTTTTCCTCATATGGTTTATCCGTTTTTCTTTCATTCTTATAGAAGGACCATACTTCCTGCTATAGGTCGATCACGATCCCAAATCAGTACACATGAACTCAAAAGTTTCACATGAATGCCTTTACGCATTCCTTGATTGTCCATGCATTCATGACATATCAGTTCATGAATTCTTTCAAGGGTTACAAACAATGTTTACTACCATAGGTTCATACCTCCATCATTTAGGTTCTCCTTCTTGAGTCATACCTTACTTGGGTATCCAAGGCATAACACTGCCTTTCAAAATTCATGCATAACACTAAGACAATAAAATATTTCAAAAGGAGTTCCTACCAAATCCCTTCATACCTTGTGCCACATAGGCACAAATATCTTTATACCGGTTCTTGGCTGCTAACACTCTCTCTCTGATATTATCCCATCAATGGTGCTCCATGGGGACTTTTAAAGTCCCTTCAATAATCGTTCCACAAGAACCTTCTCATAGTCATCCTTTGATTGAGGTTGCTCATTATTGGCAACTGTCTTTCTCGACAGTTCCAATCTTATTTCTTTCTACACATGACATGCACCATAAACACATTAGTCGTCATGTAAATTAAAATGCAATTACCATAGCATTAAATTAATAAAATATTTTCAGACATGTCTCAACATATATGTATGTACTTTATCACACTGTCCTTAATGTTTTCATGAGTGCAACACAATAGTTCTCAATTGTTTTCATAGCATTACGACCATCATTACTATGGTGTCAAAACATTTTCATTCATCAATGTACTAGCTTTCTCATCCCATAGAAAAACATAATACAGAGCAAGGAAAGAATTGAGGGCTCTCCCCTTCTCCCCTTCTTCAAATTATTTCTACATTGCTTGGGAATTTTCAGCCCAGTCGAGTTATCTCTAAGGTTTCACTGCCTTTTCTTAATCATGGCCTCAACTAAGCTTAAGCAGTTAAACGTACTCATTTATTCTTTTAATCATACTCAGAGGATTTACTTGCCTCTTACCAACTATACTGGTTTCCGCAACTGCTCTTTTTCTGAGCATTCTTGGTTAGGCCTCACCCTAACCCTTTTTGGGATACTGCAACATGCTTTAATAACAACTCTTTGTTCATAATGGATCATGAACATGTGCATCCTATACACTTCCATTCGGTTATCATAATGGTCTATATTCGGTTGTTAGTATTCTATTAATTACATGATTCTTTCTAAATGTAAATCTAGGATTCTTATATATATATGGACAGGCCTTGCAGCCCATTGTTCAACCTTCACCAATTATTAGGGTTGTGACTCTGTCCTTCTGACAGATTCCTTACACAGTTCCTCCACCGAGAACTCCTTCAGCATGCAACTTCCTTGTTGCATATCCATCACTATCTGTGATGGCCTCAAGCTCGAATTAGCTTCAGCTTGTTAATAAGCATTCTTTAAGGGACATAGACATACCTTTCTGGTATGTATTCCAGATTATGCATCAACACATGTTCTAGGTTTTTTCTAACTTACATCCATGATGTACTAGCTATACTCATAATTGTAAGCCTGTGTGTAGTTGCCATAGGTATATTTTACAACCCACGTGCATCTTTATTGTTAAGATCAGTCAATTCAGATTCATTCACAATCCTTCTCATGTGATGCTCAAAGGAGTAATCATTTGTCTCTTATTATGACAAGAGATAATCTTTGCTCATTTACCCTTTCATCTAATTATATTGGTACTTCCTGAGGAAATGGAATACATTCCCCTCAGGCTATTATTTGGAATAGAACTTTCATGACTCCCCAGAATGGAGTCAGCTATGCCTCCATAGTATTCATTTAATCTGGACAAGACCAATACTTGCTTCATGTTTCACTCATCAGGGAAATCATATTGGGCCTCTGGTATACTTATACTCTTACATCATACATGTGCATTACTTGCATGTTTAATATCATTCATACCTTACCGGTATTAATATTAGGCTTCCTATTATGAAGCTTCAAAATGCATTAAACTCATGCACTCAAGTACAATTGAACAAAGCTAAGTATTCATCATACTAATTCACGCCTTCTCCTCATGTGACCACCGATGGTGACCATAATCCAAACTAAAAGGTGCTTCGCACTTCGTGATTTCGGGATTCCTGTTGCAAGGAACTCTGGTTCCTCGATCCCCAAAATCCGAAAACCTGAAATATCGAAGCTAAGGTTTTCTTGGCTCTTTTATTCACATGACCCTTCACTTGGAACCTGAGGTCAACTCCCAAACATGCGTCGGGATCCTACGTTTCGGTGAATCCGCGGACAACGCCCCACCGTTTCCCAAAACTTCTGATCCATGAGGGTTTGACAACCTGGATCCCATGGTCCAGATCTCTCTAGCAATCAATAGTCCTAATCAAATCCCGGATTTCCACCTTTTGGGATTCTGGTGGAGTCTTCACCCCTTAACTCCTGATTTTGAATCCCCAAACATGTATGCGTCAGATCAATGTTCCATTGCTTGTCTCGATCCAACGACTCAGGTTGGATGTCGGGATTTCGTGACATGTGAGTCCTCAAAACTCTGCTCATTGACTTCTAAACCTCCGACTCCCAAAGATCCAATTACATCGGATCTACAGTTCAGGTCATCCACTAACCAACGACCTTGATTGAATCAGTGATTTACCTGGCATGACTTTGGAATGTCTCTGCTTCTATTTTTTTCCCAAATAGATGAAACCTCGAAGCTCTAGATAAAAGGCTCTCGTTGATTCCAATCTAATGGATACTATTCCTCCTGAGCTTGTGAGTGATGAGAGGTTATCATCCTTATCTTTTCCACTGATCTACTAGATCTAACGGTTCACAGAATTTCGGTATTCCTCCCTCCGAGAATTCCACCGTCTGTTTAGATTTTCAATAACTTCCAGCCATGAACTTGGCATCAACTCTTCTAGAATCATCCTCTGTGTTCAACCTCTGGAGCTTTCAAACTTTAACACAAGCTTGTTTCTATATGCACTCTCTGTGCTCTATATGCACACTCGACATACGAAATTTCCCGCTATCTCTTCTGAGCTTTTAAGTTACTTACAAGACTAATCTCATAGTCATAATTCATATGGATGCTACCCTCTCTTTATGGGAACAACCAACAAGGGTCACTCTTGGGAATTAGCAATAGTCCCAAAGGACTCCTCTTAATCTTGTTTAAACAGATTATCCTTGTTTTCGATCCTAACCATTATAGGTCAAGTAATCTGACCCTACATATTTTCATCAGTCCTCTCAACTATGAGGAGTTATATGCTCAAGGTTTAGTCTTTTAATAATGCAGTAATT
>JASDQU010713464.1:0-22224 GCA_032191745.1 Picea mariana | reverse complement strand
GTCTCTGTACATTTCTTTCATGAATAGAAATCATGTATTATTGTATTTCTTTGTTTCTGGAAATATTTATGTGTATTTCATTGTAATATCTCTTCTTTTATTTGATTCTAAAAAATAATCTGGATCAAAACATGAAATTGAGAGGGAGGTAAATGTACATGGCTTTGTCAGTGGGCTGGAGATTTGGATCGATGAAGGTTGACCAATGGATATGTGTTCAATATTTTTGGTGGAGCAATCAACTGGATGAGTAAGTGATCGAGATTAGATTCAGAATGAAATGAGAAACAAACGAAATATAGCAGAAAACATAGAAATATAGTGAAACCCAACTTTTATTAATGAATAACAAAATATTGTAGAACACAAACTTACTAGAATGGTGGTAGCTTATCTCTGAAGAGAAAGAGATGTCGTCTATGCTCATTTGCAATAAACATTACATAACAACCCATTGCATGCTCAAATGACCTTATTCATCTTGATTATATATGAGAGAGTGAGAGGAGAATAATTGTCATGATGCATGTGGGATAAATTGGTCTAAGTTTACAAAATGCCATAGGCATGTAAAACACTAGGACTTCTTGGGAGGTGACTCATCCCAATACTACTCTATCCCAAGTGTGCTTAACTGTAGATTTCTAATGGGATATGATGCATTAATGTTGTAGGAATGTACATAAGACCACTAAGAAATCATTATATGATGGATGCAATTAACAAATGGAGATGGAATTACATTACATTCCCCATCAAAATGGTGAATATCATGGTTTATCAAAACCAAAGGCTCAAAAACGTTGATTCTGTGGAAAAGGTGGATGGCCACCAATATCTGCCTGGATTAGTCCTCTCCCCTTAGGAATCAATGGTCCCTAATGCATCAATTTCTCTCAGAAGATGGGGAAACGTTTCCTGAATTTGAACCTTGGTGAGCCGCTTGCCTTGTTGAAGTAGTTGTCATGTTTGTACTTGGAATTAGCATGTTGAAGTATGTCATGAACCTATTGTTGGAGGGCCTAGATCCATTCAACAAATATGGCTGCATAATTTTCTTTGGTCTGAGTGTGGGAGGAATCTATCAGTGAAGATGCAATAGGAAGAGCTATATCAATGGGGGCTAATGGTTGGAACCCCAAGCACACCTGAAAAGGGTCGGGGCAAAAAGATTTATGTTGAACATATGGAAGAATATCATTCTATCGAAGGGAGAGTATATATATTGGACCATTGGGTAAGGGAACACTGGGCACCAAGTCAATGGAATGCTTGAATTGGCAATGCATACGCACCTCGTAGGTGAAAAATGCCTTTTTTCTCCTCTACAATCTTGTTGGCACGATTCTGTTGTATAGAAAGGTCTTGGGTCGAGGCTATGCTTGTCACATTGACATTTTTTTCACCTTTTGAATGGATTGTGAAGAGGGAAAACTTTGTGGCATGAGAAATTACTTAGTGACACTATTTTTTCGAGATCAATGAAAAGGTAGTAGTCATAACTACCTCTGGTATCCTATAGATATGACCTCCCAGAGTAACAATGACGCTCCAGGGCTGAGACTCATAGATAGGGTGATGTTTCCACATATATGGTTGTCCTAAAAGAACATCACAGACTTAAAGTGGAGAAAAATCACACAATACCTCATCCTTGAAGGGTTTTATGACGTAGACCATGAAAAACTGTCGGCCGATGCAAACATCTCATCCCCGATGGTGTATGGATGGGGGTGTGGCATTGTTAGAAGCTTCAATCTCTTTACGACCTTAGTTAAGATCAAGTTTTTTTTACTACTATTGTCAATAATGAAATGTAGTGGGGACCCCTTTACCCATATCTGTTAGTGGAAGAGACTCCTCCTCCTCAGTCTCTTCTGGTTCTTCTGGTTGTATTGTTGTGGTCGTGATGGTAGTAGTTGGTTTTGTATCAATGATTTGTTTCCCTTTATTGTACTATGAATCCAAGTTTGACTAAGGTTCTTATTATTTTTCTTTGAGCTTGGCCACCAATGATTATTTCAAGCGACATTCATCGGTGTTGTGCTAGGGGGTTTTGTGGAACTCACACCACTTTCCAGTGTCCTTCTTATACTTCCTATCATCCTTCTTAGCCGATGACTTGGATTCATTTTCTTGAGATTGAATCTCCTTGATTTGCCCTTTGTTTTGTGAGTTAGGGTTTCCTTTTCCATGCTTATATTGTGGTGTATTTTCAAACCCAAACTCCGACTTACTCCATTTCTTAAATTTATTCTCTATTTTGACAACATATCGATAGATGTCTCCCAATGAGCAGATGTTTAAGAAGTCCATCTATTTTTGGATCTACCTATGCAAACCAATGCAGTACTTAAAAACTAGGTGCCAATCAGAGTCTTTGATGCCTAGCTTTGAGCGCAAGGTATGAAATATGTTGGTGTCCTTCAACATCATCTAGTCTCTCCCTTAACAAATAGTCATCCATCTCATATACTGGTCATTATAGCTTCCAACAGGGTAGAACTCCTCCTTGAGGGCATCCACAAAGGCTACCCATTTGGGTTCTCTCCTAAATGGCATAGATTCATCTGCCGTGTGCCTTTTCTAGTAACCTTCCTACCAAGATTTGACATGAGGAAGTGATTTAAGGAGCACAAAGGTGACATTTTCACCATCGATTGTTTTTTGGAAAGAGTAATAACCTTCTAGGAGATTCAACCATTCCTCTACAAAATCTGCATCTATTTGACCTTCAAATAAGGGGATATCTAAATTAACTTGTACCTTGAAGGGTGTATGATCCATATTGGATCATTATATTGTTTTTCATCTATCTCAATCCCTTTAGAGTGGAAAAAATTGGAGGAATTAGCTTGTAGGGCCATTTTAATGGCAGGTCCCAGTTTGGAAAATTGGGGTCTGGAACCTTTCAGGGCCATTTTGAGGCATCAAGAGGAATTTTTTGGGGTTAAAAATCTCCTATCAAGCTAGGATCATGTGATTCTATTCTACACATCAAGATCTTTCCAATGGTGCAAAAATCACGTCAATTGGAGATCGTATGCAAAAGTTACGCCTCTTGCAAGTTGACCTACTATGTTGACCACCATGGTATGAAAGGATGCCACGTTAGCCCCCATTTCTCATGCATATGGGGCTAGCCACATAAATAACTTCAAGAATATTCTAGAAGGTCCAAAACCCTATCACAATTGAGGGTTGAGGAAGTAAAAAACTAACCCTAGGTGGTTATCGGGTTGTGTTGAATATTGGGCCATTAGAAGAAGAAGGGGTTCCATTCTTTTGCATTGTATCTTGTTCCATAGTTGAACAAAACATTTGAGAGTGGTATTGTATGAGCATAATAGATGAGGAGAGATTTTGTAGCATCCATACATACCACATGTCAGAGGCACCTCCACAGAGAGTGTCTCTTTCTTTTTACTTGCATCATTTCTATACTAGAGAAAAGAGAGTAGAGCAGCCCCACCTTCTAGCTGGGTTTTCTCCCGTATTGGATTTCCTAGGTCATATCTTGTGTTTATTTGTGGACGGTGTGATTGTATTTTACTGTTATCTATTTTCCACATTTTATCTATTTCATGCATAAGAATAAAAACAAGTAACTAAATATTATGGAAATCTAAAGTAAAAATAACCTAATAATAAATATTTCAGTTATTTATCAGATATGTTGTGTCAAACTATTCCAGTGGAATATCCATGATAGTTTACAAATCATATTGGTATCAGATAAGTTTTTTTTTTAGGTATTTGTGGGAAGTTGCAGGATCTAGGAATCAACTTAATGAGAAGTCGGAGAAACCCTAGCCATGGTGAACGAGTCTTTTCATAATAACCCTCGAGATCTAGCAGAAGAGAGATTTGAGAGGTTGGAAGCACAAGTTGTCGACATCAGTCGCAATATGAACCTCCTCATGAAAGCTCTAGCAAGCAATATCGAACCATTTAGAGATGATGGAGGCTCTAAATCAAAGATCATATTAGAGGGGAAATAGAGAGATCGGGAAGACTCAAGAAATGAGTCACAGAAGGAATCCGAGAAAGAGAAGCCGAGTTCGAGTGTCGTTAACCCTTCACAATCCCTTGGAAGCGAAATTGGACATAAAGCCATACCAATGTGAGATCGTTGCATTAAAATTGAATCATTGGTTGCAACAACTAGAAGTTTATTTTAGCATTCACCATATAGATGAAGGGCATGAGATTTCATTTGCTAGATTGATATTAGAGGGCCATGCTTTAAAATCATGGGAAAGCCACACAGAAACACTTAGTTTGGAGGGTGATATACTAGTAACTAGGTGGGAGGACTTCAAAACCCTCATCAAGTTCCAATTCTAACTTATCGAGTATGTAGAGGATCAATAGAACCAGTGGCACTACTTGAGGTAGAGACAGGGGAAAAGTGTATAGGATTACACGACTAAGTTCAAATAAATGGCCATGATATTGGGTATCTCTCCCAAGAACCTAGATGTACTCCTCAATGGGGGGTTTACAAAATCATCTACAAAAGCAGGTGATTCTCTGCAAGCCAAGCACAGTGGATGAGGCTTGTGTACATGCATAGTACTTGGAAAACATAGGCCAAAAGAAAGGGAAACCAAGTGGTTCGAAGCATAAAGAGCACCAAGAAGTTTCCAAGGAGGGGAATAAGAAGTGAATACAACAACCACTGCACATCAGAGTAAAGATCCCAAAAATCATTGCAATCATTGCAAGATTGATGGCCATGCTGAGGGAAAATGTTGGAAACTACATCCACATTTTAACCCGAAGAACCGCAAGAAGGACATAAATAAAAAGAACCTTCTAACCACAGATTCAAGAAATCAGGTTGAAAGTAGCTCGAACATGGATGAAAATATTGTCTGCACATTTATGGAGAAGGAGGTGCATCTAAGTAGCCTTCATCAACAAGAAGAGAAGGAGATGACCAATCTCTTCCACATCAATATTTACGTCAAGAAGACCAAGATAGATGCTCTGTTCGACTCTGGTTCATAGGTTAATCCCATAGTAGCAGATCTGGTCAAAAATATTGGATTGGAGGTTCACGATTATCCTAGACCCTATCCATTGGGTTGGGTAAACAAGGATGCAAATATAAAGGTAACCAAAAAGTGTAAGATTAAATTTGTTGTAAGTTTTAATTTTATTGATGAAGTGGAATTGGACATAGTACCCCTTGATGTATTTGGAGTAGTGTTCGGAAGCCCCTACATATATATGAGGGATGAAATCTTCATGAAGAGAGACAACCAATACTAACTGATCAAGGATGGGAAGTACTACATCATTAATGCACATAAAGGCATGTAAACGATCTCATTGGTAAGTGCCAACCAAGCCAAGAAGTTAATCATTTCTAGTAAGAAATGTGTTTTTATTTTCTTAAGAGAAAATCAGTCTTGTGATGAGTCAATGAGAGTGAAGGAATACCTGGAGGGGTGTACTAAAGAGCAGAAACACGAGTTGGTGGCATTGTTACAGGAATACAAAGAAGTGTTCAAGGAGCTAAAGGGATACCACCAAAGAGGGATATGGAACACGAAATACATTTTTTACTAGACTCCACATTTCCAAATATTGGTATAGATAGTATTTTCTAGAAGAACATGAAGTGAAGAAGCAGTTGCAACAATTGTTGGAGCAGTGTGTGATTCGACCAAGTACCTCACTTTGTGGGCCACCCATCATAATTGTGCCTAAGAAGGATGGGACTCAGAGAATGTGTATTGATTACAGGGCATTGAACTCGATTACACTAAAGAAATGATACCCTCTTCCTAGGATTGATGATTTGTTGGACCAGTTGCAGCATGTCAAGTACTTCACTAAGTTGGATTTGAAATCATGATATCATTAGGTACAAGTCAAAGAAGAAGATACCTAGAATACTTCCTTCAAGAAAAGGAAAGGGTTGTATGAGTGGTTGGTTATGCCATTTGGTTTATGCAACACACCAACTACATTTATGAGACTAATCAATGATGTTTTACGCCCTTTTCTAGATTTATTTGTTATTATCTATTTGGATGATATATTGGTTTATAGTGCTATTTGGGAGGAGCACATATCACATATTATGAAGGTTTTAGAGACTATGAAGAAGAACCAATTGTTTTCGAATCTCAAGATATGTGAGTTTACCCAACAATATTTGGTGTATTTGGAGTATGTGATCGGTGGAGGGGAGATTAAGATAGATCCATCGAAGATGGAGTCCATCATGAAATGGCTAATTCCTACAAATTTCACTGAATTTAAGAGTTGTTTTGGGGCAGCCCAATACTTGTGGAAGCCCCCTTTTTCACTTCCCAGAGCTAAAAATAATATTTTTCCACATATACGTGCCCTATCAGTTATAAACCATGCGTATATGTAGGTTGCACCACTACAACCTGCGTACATTGAATTTGGTGTTAAAAAATCAAAAAATGTGTCAGGTTTCCATGTCACGTCACACGATCCACAATCCTTGACCTTCCATATACTGGAAACGTTCTGAATTGGCTCTTCAGTTCCATTTGAAGGCTATAAATGGGCCATATCCAAACCGTGGAAAAGGAGAAGAATTCAACTTTTGAGAGAAAAGTTACTCTGGAGAAATTACTCACTTCATATTGAGTCTACATCCCTTTATCCTTTAAATTCTGAACACATTGTTCAACCCCCCAAGATATTCCCTCTTTGATGGAGAACCTCATTGTCTCTTTTATGTGAACTTGCCTTTGGTGGAGGATTGAAGTGATGGAGGCCCAACTGGAAGGGACTTAGTTTCTCGGTTCTGAGACGTGCCAACACAGAAGTTTGTCACTTGTATACTTCCGTTGATCATATTTTAATATAAATACTCTTTTCTCGTCCAATTGACGTCTTGCAAATATTTGAATTATTATTCCATGGGTGTATTTTTTATGAATGTTAACGAATTATGCTATTGTATATGCTAACTTTATATATTATCACCATATGATTGCATATCTTAGTTGTTGGGGACAAGTTGCAGGTATAGAGCTTTGAGTTGTGTGCTCAATGGTGGTCTTCATTGAACGTCTGGACGAGGTAGGCCCTTTATCTTATCTTGATTGGAATTTACATTTATATAACATACTTGGGATTAGAGTTGATTTTTGTAGTCATTCTTTCTATTGTGGTTTACCCCATGCCATAGAGTGATTTTCCTCATAACATATGGATCGACGGGGGTCGATCAATAGATATGTCTTCAAAATGTTCAGTGGAGCAATTAGCTGGATGAGTAAGCGACAGGCGATCATAGCCTTTTCAACAACATAATATAAATACATGGAAGCCACTCGTAGAAGCAAAGAAGAAGTATGGCTGCAAAGTTTGTGTTTAGGAATCGGGTTTGAGCAGATATCTATGAAGATAATTTGTGACAGACAAAGCAAAATATTTCTAGAAAAGAACCCTGCTTATCATTTTAAGACTAAGCACATTGATGTGCAATACCATTTCATAATAGATATGGTGGAAAGTAACAAGGTGTTGCTGGAGAAAGTAGACACATAGGAAAACATAGCAGAGTCGTTGACCAATTCTATGAGTGTTGTGATGTTCTCTTGGTGCAGAGAGGCAATGGGCATTGTTGCCCTGGGTCTGTGAATGAAAGTTCAGGAATCTCATGGTTTCAAAAAATAAGACAAGTGGGAGAATGTTGGGTTGTTATATTATTTGTAGTGAAAGTCTAGTCGAGGTGGATCCACTGACGGTCGAAGTCGAGGTGGAATGACAATAGGTCGAGGGTCAAGGTAGATAGACAACAAGTCGAAGGTCGAGGTTAGTCGACCAGGTAAAGTCGAAGTTGAAGGTCGAGGTAGTTCAACATGGTAAAGACATCGACAAAAATTTGAAGAGGTAAACCAACAATAGGTCAATAGGAGGGCATGTGGCAACTGACTGAAGACCTAATGAAGGCCGACTAGTAGTTGAATGGTAATCTGACTTGGAGTCGATTATAACAGAATCCTAAGATTCATGGGATTTGTAGCCAATGATCTGCATGGATCTGTAATCATTTTTGGGCACCGTGTCTTTAGTTTTTTTTTTTATGCTGTAAATCCTATAAAGAGACATGTTGTAAGGTCATAAAGGATAATCAATGAATCGTAAGATAACCAATCTTTAGAGAAATATTTAGATGTAGGTTGTTGGTCATGCAAATGTAAGCCGGATTGGCTACAAGGTTGAACTTGTGCAGGAAAGAGGGTATGATGTCGATTGCATATTAGGTGTGGACCAAGGTTAGACATGTAATATTTTATTCAAATTGAATAAGACAACAAGAGAGCATAATGCTCAAGGAATGTTGGTTTTCCTGGTTTGGGTTTCTAGGGTAAAATCTCTGTGTACTGTGTGATTTATTTGCAATTTACATTCTTTATTAAATTCTTCTTCTCTTCTGCTAGGTTTAGTGTATATCATTTCCTAACACCCAAACTTGTTTAAAGAACAATTTTGTTTCTTATTGTCCCTTGATGGTGTTTTTTCAAGGCATGAAAATGCACATTTTGTTGAACTTGTCAACTACCACAAATAAATAGTCATGTTCCTTCCGTGTGGTTGGTAAACCTACAACAAAATACATGGAAATGATTTCCCAAGGTCGAGTGGGTACTAGGGATGGTATAGACCTTGCTTCATATTGTTGGGTTTTCTAGTACAAAAAAGTATACATCCTCTAATATATCGTGCTACATCTTCTTGCATTCTAGGCCAATACACATACCTATGTAAGTTGGAAACTTTCTTCCCAACACCAAAATGTCATGCAACATTGGAGGTCTGAGACTCTCTAATAAGCTACAATCGTTCACCTTTAGGAACACAAAGATTTTCGAACTTGTAGAGTAATCCATTCTAGAAAATATAGTCATCCTTATCATCATCTTCTTCTTTATGAAGTCTGCATATTCTGTGTATGCCTCTTTGTATGCATCATGGGTAAAAGGATCCATGTGTACCAGGGTTCCCAAATTTATAATCTTGGATGTGGGTGGTTGTGAAAGCATCTCTGTTATATTATTTTTTCTACCCTTCTTATACTTTATGAATAGATGAAATTATTGTAAAAACCCCATCCACTTGTAATGCCTGGTTTGTTGTAGCTTACTCTGGGCCTATAAATATTGTAGTGGCTGGTGATTTGTGTGGATTATGGTCTCCTTTCCCATCAGATAATGCTTCCACTTTTTGAAATATTTTACCAAGGAATATAGAGTCATAG
Organism: Picea mariana; assembly: GCA_032191745.1. Lineage (NCBI taxonomy): Eukaryota > Viridiplantae > Streptophyta > Pinopsida > Pinales > Pinaceae > Picea > Picea mariana. The sequence goes on along the minus strand of JASDQU010713464.1, from coordinate 12,965 downwards.
GTAGGGTACTTGAGAATCTCCCCATGAAATACTTCAAATTGATAATAGACGGGCCTTCCTCCCTACATCAGTATTGGTCCCATGGCATACCCACTTGCATATGTCTCCACTTCAAAGGGATTTTGCAAATTTGGTAGCGCAAGCACTGGTGCTTGACTGATATTTCTTTTCATCTCATCAAATGCCTTATGTTGATTCTTCCCACAATGGAAACTCTTACCATTGGTTGTTATTGCGTGGAGTGGTGCAGTTGTTATAGCAAGATTTTCCTCACCCCATGCAACTTGCTCAAAAGGCCTTTTCCATCTCCATATGCAGACTTGAAGTCCCCTTTTGCACTTCCCAGAGCTAAACATCATATTTTTCCACATATACGCGCCCTATCAGTTATACATCATGTGTATACGCAAGTTTCACCACTACAACCCACGTACATCAAGTTTGGTGCTAAAAAATTAAAAATTGTGTTGGGTTTCCATGTCATGTCACAGGATCCATGATCCTTGAACTTCCATATTTTGGAAACCTTTCAACTCGTCTCTTCAGTTCCATTTGAAGACTATAAATGGGCCATATCCAAACCATGGAAAATGAGAAGAATTCAACTTTTGAAAAGTTACTCTGGAGAAATCATTCACTTCATATTGAGTCTGCATCCCTTTGTCCTTTAATTCTGAACACGTTGTTCATCCCCCAAGCTCTTCCCGCTTTGATGGAGAACCTCATTGTCTCTTTTATATGAGCTTGCCTTTCATGGAGGATTGAAGTGATGGAGGCCTAGATGGAAGGGACTCAGTTTCTCAGTTCTGAGATGTGCCGACACAGAAATTTTTCACTTGTATACTTTTGTTGATCATATTTTAATAGAAATATTATTTTCTCGTCCAATTGATGTCTTGCAAATATTTGAATTATTATTCCATGGGCGTATTTGTTATGAATGTTAATGGATTATGCTATTGTATATGTTAACTTTATATATTATCACCATATTCTTATGTATCTTGGTTGTTGAGGACAAGTTGTAGGTATCGAGCTTTGAGTTGCATGCTCAACTGTGGTCTTCATCGAACGTCCAGACGAGGTAGGCTATTTATCTTGTCTTGATTGGAATTTACATTTATATAACATACTTGTGATTAGAGTTGATTTATGTAGTCACTCCGTCTATTGTGGTTTACCCCATGCCATAGAGTGATTTTCCTCGTAATAGAATTGGCGACCATACTGGGAAATGAATCTTATTTTTGGGGTTTTGAGTGTTTTTCTCCTTTGATTTCTCTCGGTTAGCTTGATTTTCCTTTTCATTTGATTGCTTGACAACCTATTTTCATTTTGAATCTGAGTTTCTTGGCCTTATCCTTAACTTGGCAGTGTTTTAATACATATACACGGTTTTTCCCTTGATAGACGCGTACATACGTGAGCTGTCATTCTATAGGGCACATACACACACATTTTTTTCCTAAACAATTGCGTACATCAATATTTTTTTCTTGATTGCTGATTTTTGTGTTTCTTGGGTGAGTTTTGATAGTTGTTGAGTCTTCTTGGGTCTCTGTCATAACTGTTGAGTGCCTGCAGAGTGATAGGAAACCTTTCTTTGGTTGAATTTTTGGGTGGTTTTTCTTTCTCATCATATTTTTAATTGGTCATCCTTGCAGCTTGGGTTGGGTGTTTTCTTCTTGATATCCTACTTGGTTTGTCTCCTTTTGCTTACAATAGGGTCTATATATCAAGTTGTTGTTCACTCCTTGCATTTTCATTTATTTATATTGAAAATACAAAAAATACATTTTTCATTACGGAATTTGATATTTTGGGTTCTTATTATTGATCTTGATACAAGTATAGAAAGATTGCATCTTATTGAAATCGCAGAGTTGAATTGAAAGTTGCATTTTGAAAATCTTATCATCTTTTGAGAATTGAAGTTTAGGACTTAGCTTTATGTTCATATTCATTTCTTTTATTTGCTGAGTCATAACATCATCAGTTTCATGAACACATATTTTGAGTAAATAAAGCCACTAAAAGTAACGTTTATTAATTTAAAATTGATTAGAAACGATTTTATTTTTCACGGTACACAAACTAGCTTAGGATATAGAGCCTTGGAATAGGATTTTGTGAGTAAACTTCTCCAAGGATATTAGACTCAACATTTGTGTCTAACTATGGGAGTGGTGAAATCTATTGTATAATTGGTGACGTCAAGAGGCTCCAATCACATTGGAGTTAAGCACGAGGTCACGGGAAGTTGGTTGCATAGATATCCCTCTAATACCTTCTTAGTGTCAGAGATATTTCTGAGGATCTATTCGTATATGGGGGTCTTGATAGTACTTTTACCTCTTTTAGAGGAAATGCTTTCAAGATTTCAAGATTTGTTACCCTACCCATATAGTGGACTTGAATTACGATTGTTTGCCTACACATTGGTTATATTGTGGTGGCTTTAGTTGCTTGACATAGGTAGCCACAAAGGTTACTTGCAAGGGTTATTCTGCAGGTACCCTAAGTCATATAAGGGTCAGACAAACCACAACCTTTATGGAGAATTACCTCTCTGGGGGGATCTGACTGACTATGTTGTTAATCCCACGAGCACCCTTATAATTGATTCTAATACCTCCGATCTTTTGAAGGGAGTCTCAGGCCCCTCTTGGGCGAGGCATACCTACTTTAGTGAGGGAGACCCCTATTCAACCACTATATCCTATTTGTGTGCATATTGGCCTTTTATTTATTTTGGTGTGCTCTTTTATTGTTAGTTGGCCTTAGGATTTGTTGTTATATCTAAAGTCTTGATTCATCGTGGATCTAGACCAGCTTCCTTGCAGGTCTCTCCGTTTGTTGAAATTACCACCACATCTTGAGTCTTTTCCTTCTAAAAGGCATAAAGTTATCAAACGTGGTACACACACCTCCACCTACCAGACTTGTGATCATACAAGTATGAGTAATGAGTCGAGTCATAAAGATACTAGGAGTCCTTCAACTCTCATACCTACTATAGTTAATGGAACTCCTTCTATGCCTTCAACTACTACAGTTCTAGTGTTGGAGGTTCCGATCATCACTCCTATCTAGACTATGGTTGCTACTCAACCGATAGTGACAAACCCTTTTGTGTCTATTTTTGGTACACCTAGGTACAATACTCAGTCCATTCCTTCGGCCTCTAGCCCTTTCTCTTATGGTATGCCGAATCTCACATCGCAATTTTCATCCTCCATTCCAACAACTAATACAATTCCTAGTATTGGAATTGGGGGCATGGCTCCTCCATATATTCCACTCTCGTTTGGTGGAGCTCATATTCCCCAAACAACTCTTACGGTTGGAAGTGAACCTTCTTTTCACCCCGGGTCTAATCCTAGTCTTAATGTTCCTGGATGGACTAATCAATCGGGTGGACAATATGTTGCCTATGTCTCATCCTTTACACCTACCTCCTACACACCGATTCTGACCAACATGTTTGGAAAAACGAATCCACCTCTATCCTCCGGATTTCCACTCGGGGGAGGTAATTTTCATAATTTGGGCAACCCCCAACCTAGAATTACTCCGACTGGGGGAAATATTTACAACCCNCTACTAGAATGGTGCCCAACGAACTCCTTATGAATCAGTTTGGAGGGGGGTTTTAGAATCCTGGACAGGGCCATGGTGCATACCAGAACCCTGGATGGGCTACAATTCCCCAACATCAATCTTTCCCTAGAGCTTGGGGCCAGATGCCGCAACCCCAATTCCCTTTTCTGGCTATGCTTAATTTTTCAGACTTGTCAAGATTAATGAATGAACCAGTGTGTTATGACCCAACATGGCCCCACGTCCCCACCAAACTTCTTTCAGATATTCTGAAATTCGAAGGCAGGACTAGTGAGGATCCTAGTGATAACATCACTACTTTTCATCTTTGGTGCTCTTCCAATTCCCTTAACGATGATTCTATTCATTTAATATTTTTCAATGCACCCTCACGGGGGTTGCAGCGAAATGGTACATAGAGCTACTGGGGGGAACATACATGAATTTTAATTAGATGATTCTAGTCTTTCTAAACCACTTCCAATTGTTGGTTTGTTACAATGATGACATAAAACTTCTTTCGACCCTCCTCCAGGAAAAATCCACCCATATCTCGAAACACATCCAAGAGTGGTGTTGATAGAAGAGGTTGATCAAAGCCTACATTCCTCTAGAGTTCCCGTTGGAATGGTTTCTTAAGTTATTATAGAAATATTTGCCTCACCCTATGCAATCTTGCACATAAGGCCTTTTTCCCATTTCCCTATGCAGACTTATCATCCCTGTTTGTAAATACTAGAGATAAAAATGCATATTTTTCCACATGTATGCATCTTGCCTACTATACAACATGTGTATATGCAGGTTGCACCACTACAACCCGCGTACATTGGGATTTGTGCCAAAAAATGAAAATTAATGTCGGGTTTCCATGTCACGATAGGAGATCTATGATCCTTGACCTTCCATATACCATAAATGTTTCGACTCGACCCTTCAGTTCCATTTGAAGGATATAAATGGGCCAATTCCGAGCTATGGAAAGAGGAGAAAGAATTCAAATTTGAGAGCAAAGTTGCTCAAAGAAATCATTTACTTCATATTGAGTCTGCATCCCTTTTTCCTTTAAGTCTAAACACAGTGTTCAACCCCCAAACTATTCTCTTATTGATTGAGAACCTCATTGTTTCTCTTTTATGAGTTTGCCTTTGGTGGAGGATTGAAGTGGTGGAGGCCCAGCTGGAAGGAACTTAGTTTCTCAGTTCCGAACCATGCCGACACAGAAGTCTGTAACATTTTCAATTCTACTGATCATATATTAATAGAAATACTATTTTCCCATCCAATTGATATCTTACAAATATTTGAATTATTATTCCATGGGTGTATTTATCATGTTTATTAGTGGATTATGTTATTGAATGTGCTAACATCATTTATTATCGCCATATGCTTGATTTGCTTGGTTGTTGAGGACTAGTTGCAGGTATATTGCTTTGGGTCAAGTTCTCAACGATGGACTTCATCGAACGTATGGACGAGGTAGGCCTTTTATCTTGTCTTGTTAGCATATTTGTTTACATAGCATACTTGAGAAGAGAGTTGATTTCTGCAGTCATTTCCGTCTTTTGTGGTTTACCCTAGCCATAGAGAGATTTTCCTCGTAACATAATTGGCGACCATACTGGGGATTGAATCTTCTTTCTTAGGGTTTGGAGTACTTTTCTCCTTAGATTGCTCTCGTTCCTATTGCATTTATTTTCATATCATTGCTTGACAGCCTCTGTCACTCTGGGTCTGAGTTTTTCAGCTTTCTCCCTTGACTGGCCTTGTTTTTGAAACATATACTTGGTTTTTGGTTTGACAGTCGCGTACATACGCAGGTTGTCTCTTTTCAAGCTACGTACATATGCTTTGTTTCCTTAAACAATCACGTACATCAACCTTCTTTTCTTGTTTGTTGGGTTTGATGGTTGTTGGGTAGGATTTGATGTTTGTTGAGCCTTCTTGGGTCTTTGTAGTGCCTGTTAAGTGCCCGTGAGATTGCAAGGAACCTGTCTGGAGTTGAATTTTTGGCCGAAGTCTTTCTCATTATATTTTCATTTTGATTGTCCTTGTACATTGGGTTGGGTTTCTTATTGCTTGGTATCCTACTTGAGTTATCTCTTTCTATACACAGTAGAGTTTATATATCAAGTTGCTTTTCAATCCATGCATTTTCATTTTTATTATATTGAAAATACAAAAATATTAGGCATTTTGCATTTGCTTGGCATTTTGGTCTTTTGAGTCCTTGTCATTAAATTAGTGCATGTAATGAAAGGTTGCATTTTTACTTCAGAATTGCAGTATTGAAATTGAAAATTGCATTTGTTTTTAGAAGCATATCATTCATTGAAAATTGAAGTTAGGACTTTGCATTATATTCATATTTACTCTTCTTGTTGAGTCATAACATAATGAGTTTCACTACCATACATTTTTGAGTAATCACGACCACTAAAATTAACGCTATAACTTAAAATTGATTAGTCACGATTTTATTTTCTAGGGTGCACAAACTAGCTTAGGATTTAGTGCCTTGGAATTGGATTTTGTGAGTAAAATTCGCCAAGGCAATTAAATCAACATATGTGTTTGACAAAGGGAGTGGAGAAATCCATTGTATAATTTGTAATATCATGAGGCTTCACTCACACCAGAGTTAATCACGAGGTCGCACGAGGTTTGTTGAAGGGATATTCCCCCTATACCTTCTTAGAGTCAGAGATATTTCTGGGGATCTATTCGTATCTAGGGATCTTGCTAGTGCCTTTGCCTCCGTGAGAGGTGGTACTTTCAAGGTTTCGGGCTTTGCTACCCTTCCCATATGGTGGACTTGACTTACAGCTGCTCACTTGTGCATCAGTTATACATTGGTTTCTTAGTTTCTTGACTTCGGTACCACATAGGTTACTTGGAGGGGTTATTCTGCGGGTACCCTGGGTCAGATAAGGGTCGGACAACACACAGCCTTTATGGAGGATTACCTCACTGGGGGGATCTGACCGACTGGTTGTTAAGCCCACGAGGGCCCTTATAATTGATTCTGTTACCTCCAATCTTTAGTGGGGAGTCTCAGGCCCCTCTTGGGCGAGACATACCTTCTTTAGGGAGGGAGGCCACTTTCAGCCAATTTATCCCGTTTGTGTGCATTTTGGCCGTTTGAATTTTGGTGTGCTCTTTGATTACTAGTTGGCCTTAGGATTTATTTTTGTCTTTAGAGTCTTAAGTCATCATGGAGTCAGACCAACATCCCCGCCGGTCCCGTCGCTTGTTACAGTTACCACTAGATTTCGAGTCTTTTCCTTCTAAAAGGCATAGAGTTATTAGACGTGGTACACACACATCCACTATTTAGACTTGTGATTCTACAAGGATGAGTACTGAACCTAGTCTTCAGAACACTAGGATCCCTTCGACTCCCACACCCACTATAGTTAATGGCACCCCTTCGACTCCTTCAACCACAATGGTTGTAGTGCCAGAGGCACCTATCATTACTATAGCTCGGCCTATAGTGAATGCTCAATCTCTTGACTCAAACTCTTTTGGGTCTCTTGGTCACTCATCGGGCTATAATGTCTAGTCCATCCCTATGGCCTCTAGTCCTTTTTCCTATGGTATGCCAAACTTTACTTCACAATTTTCGAACACCATCCCAACTGCTGGCCCTAATGCTAGCATTAGGCTTGGGGGAACTACACCTCCTTATACTCCATTTTCATTTGGTGGTTCTCAAATCCCTCAAACAACTCCTAATATGGGGGGCATTCCTGCTTTTAACCCCGGGTCTAATCCTCTTGCTTCTGGATGGAACAAATAACCTGGAAAAAAGATTTCGGCTCAAGTTCCATCCTATACCCCTACCTCCTCGATGTCGATTCTGAACAATACATTTGGAATGACGAATCCACCTCTATCCTCCAGATTCACACCCAGAGGAGGTCAGTTTCATGCTTTGGGCAACCCCCAACCCAGATCTAATCCAACTAGGGAAATTTTTATAAACCCCATCAGAATATTCCTACGGGAATGATACCCAACCAACATTTTATGAATCAGCCTGGAGGAGGGTCTTACAATCCCAGACAGGGCCATGGTGCTTACCATAACCCTGGATGGACTACAATTCCTCAAACATAATCTTTCCAAGGAGCTTGGGGCCATATGCCGCAACCCCATCTCCCTTTTATGGCCACACTTAATCTTCTAGACTTGTATAAGTTGATGAACGACCCTATGAGTCATGATCCTACATGGCCCCCTATCCCCACCAATCTTCCTTCAGACATTCTGAAATTTGAAGGTAAGAATGGTGAGGATCCTGGTGATCACGTTAATACCTTTCACCTATGGTGCTCCTCGAATTCCCTTAATGACGATTCCATTCGGTTAAGAATATTTCAACGCACCCTCATTGAGGTCGCTATGAAATGGTATATCGAGCTACCTAGGGGGGCATATGGGACCTTTATTCAAATGGTGTTGGTCTTCCTTAACCACTTCCAATTGTCAGTTCGTTACGATGCTGGCCTAGAAATTATGTTGACTTTACACCAGGACACCGCCACTCATATCTCGGATCATATCTAGGAGTGGCTTAGACAGAAGAGGTTGATTAAGACCCCCATACCCCAACATTTCTTTTAGAATCGTTCCTCAAGTCTTTGCACCCTCCTATCTCAAAGGATGTTGCTACATTTGAGGTTACCACTGAGGAAGAAACAATCTTTAAAGCCCAGTAGTTAGATCTTATATACGCTTAGTATGGGATGTTATATCACATTATTCTGGACACATCGCGGTAAACTTATGACCGTAGACAAAATCCCAGACCTCATGCCGATGGAATTATAGGTTCCACCAATGTAAAATCCATAGACTCGGTGACAAGCCATTTGAAAGAGTTGTCTCTAAACCAGACTGTAGGAGGTCCAACTTCGTCTGTGTCTTCCAAACACACTCAGTCAGTGGATGTACATTCTGTGCAATCGTCGATCGACCCAAATGGTAACCAGGAACCAGGCAGAAATAAGAAGAAAGGATGTAATAATCGTAAGGGTGGGAAAAATAATAATAAACCCAAGGACAATGGTAATAATGAAAAGATGAATAATAACATTGGAGAGGGAAAGAGAGAAAGACGTAAGGTGAAATTTCCTTGTAAGCTTTGTACATACGACCACCTTACTCATTTATGCCCCAAACTTGTGGAAGCTGCGAGGCTATTATCTTTACCACCCTCCATGCAGATGAATCCTTTCCCACATAACCAGCGCATGGCCTCGATCTTCTCAAATGTCAGAAATGTGGTTAGTGGGACTCAAAACCCACCATTGTAATACGATGACCATTTGTGTATCAATATGGTCGATGTGAAAGTTAATGTATCCACTCGATCTCGAGATTATAGCTATTCACAGGCTATACCTGGTCTAGAATCTCCTCCTCCTCCTCAGGAGATGACTTTACAGATTGAAAAACTAGAGCCACCACCTCATATTCCGAAAGGAGTACTCAAGTGCTCTACCCACAATCCAAATGCTAGAGCCGCCCATAACTACTCTATTGTTGAGGACTTGGGTCAAACCCCTTGTGCAATTTTAGCTTTGGAGGTACTCTAGATGTGTCCTTCACAGAGGAATGTCTTACTATCTGTGTTAGGAGCTCTAGAACCTAGTGGATTGACAGTTATCAAGTTTGACGTCACATATGTGAAGCCTCGCTTGCCTTACCATGTGGCATTCAAAATTCATGTGGGGTAGTCAAAGTATACCATCAAAGGTGCGGTTGTTGATGAAGGTTCTACTACATGTGTGATTTCCTTTATCTGTTGGAAATCTCTCAGTTCTCCGACTATTTCTAAATCATCAAACATGTTGACTTCTTTTGATGGTCATTCCTTCCGCTCTCACGATATTCTTCCTGCCTTTCCGGTCCAGTTAGGTGGGAAGATGGTAGAGGTGAAGGTTGAGGTAGTTGATGCACCTCTTGATTATAACTTGTTACTAGGATGCAATTGGACCTGTGCTATGGTCATCGTCGTATCATCCATCTTCCGCACTCTTTGTTTTCCCCATGAAGGGAATATCGTGATGATCGACCAATTATCCTTTGCGTACGCTGGTCCCAATGCATCTGTTGGACCATTGATCCCTGTGTTGACAATTCTCAGTCGACAACTGAGAATGTCAGTGTCAGAATGTATTATTCTCTTATGGGTACTTTCAACTTCACAACACTAAGTCACCACATTTACACCATGTCTAGTAGGCCCGTTTCGACATAGATGTCCATTCCTTTCCGCACTTCTTATTTTAGTGATCCATGGACCCTACCTTCCCCGAATTCATATTGTGAAGTTCAGTTGCATGCTGGAATGGTCATGCCACTATCAACAACGGAGATTGCGTATCAATTTGTTCTTGACTCTTCCATCGATCCCGATCCTTTTACCTCGTCAATGGACGAGGAGGATCCCGTTCTTATGCCTGTGTGGGCCACTTCGTTGTCTTGTTCACATGACTGCCTCAATGGGAATTTTACTTCAAACGAAGCTATTATCGAAGCCATGAATGGTTCCAACAAACCTTGGGACAATATGCATCATTGCTCTTATTTCCTCCCAGAGCTGAACAAGATGACTTTCGATCTACTTTGAGTGAGATAGTCAGTCACACCGTTGTTCCACTTGATACACACGAAATTTATGCTGAAGGAAACATGGCGAGTATTTCTCCTACCATCACGATCGATATCTCTCGTACCCCAGGCAAGATTGAAAATGTACATATCGATGCAGATTCTTTTCTAGAAGAAATCTTGATCTACACCAAACTCTTCAAGGAATTCTAAGATGTATTTTCTTGGTCATATGAAGAGATGCCAAGAATCGACCCTCGTATTGTCGAGCATGAGATTATAACTTATCCGGATGCTAAACCTGTTTGACAACATCTTAGAGATGTCAATCCCCAGAAGGCCCCTGCTATTAAGGCATAGTTGGACAATCTACTTAATGTTGGCTTCATCTACTCAGTTCCCTTGACTGAATGGGTATCCAATCTCATTCCTATGAATAAAAAGCAAGGAAATATCTGTGTATGTATGGAATTTAGTGACCTAAACAAGGCATGTCCTAAAGACAACTTCCCGACACCTTTCATCGATCAGATTCTCGACGAGTGTGTGGGAAGTGAAGTGTTTTATTTTATGGACGCGTTTTTAGGCTATAACCAAATTCAAATTGAACCTGAGGATCAACACAAGACAAAATTTATTTGTCCTTGGGGTACTTTCGCATACCGGAAAATTCCTTTCGGCCTTAAAAACGCCGGAGCAACCTTCCAATGTGCCATGACCTTTACATTCCATGATATTAAGCATATATTTGAAGCTTACCTTGACGATCTCTCTGCTCACTCTCATAAGAGAGCGGATCATGCAACGCACCTTCAACTTGTTTTTGAAAGATGTCGTTACTATAGAATCCGATTAAACCCTCACACGTGCATCTTTTGCGTTAGGTCTGGTCGTCTTTTGGGATTTCTAGTTTCTGAGACTGGGATCATGGTAGATATGTTAAAGGTTGAGGCAATACTTCGATTATCTCCCCCATGCACTATTAAATAATTTCAAGGTTTACAGGAGAAAGATAAATTTCTACGTCGGTTTATAGTAAATTATGCCAATATCACTAAGGGTTTCATGCGTCTTTTGAATAAGGACACACTTTTTATCTGGGTTGAGCGAGCCCAGGAGTCCTTCAATGCTTTGAAGAAATCCTTGGTATCGACGCCTATGTTGAAGTCTCCCGACTACAGTAGGGATTACTTGCTTTATATTTCCGTGTCTGAGGATACGATTGGTATGGTTTTGGTTCAAGAGGATGATGAGCTTCGCGATCACGTCATCTACTATCTTAGTCGAAACTTAGTCGGTCCTGAGCTTAATTATTCTCACATTGAAAAGCTATCTTTGGCTCACACAGTCCAACATTTACGTCATTATATATTACTTTGCAATACTATTATGGTTTTTGATGTCAATTCATTTCAATACATCCTTACTAAGCATATCATAGGGGTGAAATATAATAAATGGATTGTCATTTTACAAGAATTTGATCTCGATTTCACTAGTCTTCGCGGAGTTAATATCCGAATTTCCATGATTAGATGAGGATTTTATCCATTTTTATTCGTTTGCGGATGTACACATTTTTCTTGTCTTTTCGTCCGACCCCTGGTATGGAGACATTGTTCTCTATCTTCAAACCTTGAAGTTCACTCAACATCTCTCGCGAGATGACCGATGAAGTATACGGTACCAAGCTAAGAATTATACTATCATCGGTGACACTTTGTATCACCGAGGAATAGACAATATATTGCGTCATTGTTTAACTCACGGAGAAGCTGAGTCAGTCCTAAACGATTGCCATAGTGGGGCTTATGGTGGTCATCTATCCGGACTTGTGACAACCCAAAAAAATTTGCGAGCCGGTTTTTTCTGTACTTCTATCTTTAAATATTGTATTGAAGCGGTTAAGAAGTGTCACCCCTTCCAGGTTTTCACTTGGAAAATGCACTCACATCTAGACCCTCTTCACCTAGTCATTACCGTCGGACCCTTCACCAAGTGGAGGGTCGACTTCGTGGATTTCAACCCAACTTCGGCTGGGGGGCATCAACACATTATCATGGCCATCGACTACTTTACTAAGTGGGTTGAGGCCATGCCTACAGTTAAATCTGACAGGAAGACTGTCGCCTTCTTCGTATTCAATCAAATTATCGCCCAGTTCGGTATCCCAAGTGAGATTGTCATTGATCATGGCAGTCACTTTCAGAATGAAACGATGGAAGAACTAACATCTAAGATGTGGTTTAGACATGGTAATTCTTATCCTTATTACCCCTGGGAAAATGGATAATTAAAGGCCATCAACAAGTCTCTAAAGACCATTTTGCAAAAAACTTTCAGCCAAAGTAAGTTCGACTGGCACATTATGCTATATCCCGCACTCTGGGCATACCAAACCTCGGTCAAGACAGCCACCGGATTTTCCCCTTTCTAGTTAATACACAGTGTGGAGTCGATATTACCTATTGAATGTGGAATCCCTTCTTTTAAATTGGTAGTCGCGCTCCTACCTGACACTTTCGATCTCGAGTGACGCCTTGTACACATAGATAGTCTTGATGAGTGTTGAAATAATGTAACTGCGAAGAGCATTCTTCTTATTATTTTGTTATTGGATTAAATCCCCATTGTGGATTAATCATGTCATTATTATTATTGGATTAAATCCCCATTGTGGATTAATCAGGTCATTATTATTATTATTGTTATTAGATTAATCCCCATTGAGGATTAATCAT
>JASDQU010713463.1:17679-33949 GCA_032191745.1 Picea mariana | reverse complement strand
TTTTAGTTTTATTTTTCTCACTTATATATTTATGCATGTAGTATATTACAAAATATTTATCAATTTATAATATGTAAGAGTTATTTCTTCCTTTATATTTATGCATGTAATATATTACATATATTGTATATTACAAAATATTTATCAATTATAATAAGTAAGAGTTATTCCTTCCTTTATATATATAGGGGATGAGGGGGTAATGAAGGAAGAAGATACTGAAAGAAGAGGAGTGTTTATTTTAGAAAAGTAAAGATAATAGATAACTAAAATTGAAAGATGTAATCCATATTAAGGTAAGTTCTTTTCATCCCTCAAACTCTCTATACTTGAGGGGGGCCTAAAAGTAGTCCTAGTGTAACCCCTTTTCAAAATAGGTCACAAAACCCTTTCTAAATCCTTTGTGGAAGGATAGAGTGGTGCCTTCTTTAGGAAGGACATACGGTAATAATGGAACGGATAGAAGTTATGTTTTAGAGGCCATAAGGTATGCAACTATATTAAAAGGTATTCTTGGTCGATAGTGTTATAAGCATATTCATAGATTATTTATCCTATGCTTTGATGATAATATTTTATGATAATCTTTTGGACTCATTGAAGGAGGTGGTGGATGTGGAAGCCACTCATTCCAATATAGAAAAAGGGATAAAAAGAACTAGGAAGATCTCTCTTACAAAAGCATGAGCATGTTCCTTTGTCTCTTGAGGAGTTATCTAGAGGGAATCAAGGATGACAAGGAGTGCAGGGGAGAACTAGAGGAGGGAAGCAAGGACCGAATTCAAAGAAAAGGTGGGAGAAGAAGGTGAAGTGTGTCAAGTTCAAAAGAAGAAGAAGAATTTGGTTATGAGGGTTGATGTGGTTATGGATCAAGTCCTTATTTATTGGGAAACAACATTATTGGAAAATGTTCATGGAAGGGTGATCTTAAATAAATCTATGAGACAATTGATCCATCAAGTATGGAAGAAGCAATTAGGTCATGCATTAATTTTTCATATTTTGGCTCAAGAATGGATAACTTTTATCTTCCTATTAGGGAATGATAAAGAGAACATTCAATGGGGTAAGTGGTACTAGAAAAACTCCATATTGTCCCTTAAGGAATGGACTCTTTTTACCCTATGTAGGAGAGTGTTGATATCCAATCTTTGTAGATCAAATTACACTCTCTACCCTTGGAGGTTTGGATCAAGAGAGCCCTAACCTTGATGGGGAATAAATTGGGTAATTTTTGGATATGGATGAAAGGTTAAGGAACTAGTAAAATACTTCTATGACAATATTTTTTTGTGCAAATGAACCTTAGGAATGGTTTCTACATGAAGGAATAGATATAGATATTGGAGGTAGTTCCTACGATGTAGGATCTAGACTATGTAAAAATCCCTTTTAGATGTGTCATTTGCCACCTATAGGGCCCACATATGCATAGACGATGCCTGGAGAAGAATATTCTACTGATGAAGAGATTGTTGATGAACCAAGATTAGAGTAGCTAAATGAATACATAACTGAGTTAGTATCACCATGTCAAAACAAAGACAAGGAGCATCCAGTGAAGGAAGGAAAATACAAGCTCTTTGATTATGATGTTGATGAGTCAAATTTTGTTATTGTTGCCACAATCCTCCATAACATTGCTAGGGTTAAAACATAAGTACCTAAAAAATAAACACCCAAAGTTTGAAACTACACAAGAGGAGGGAATGCAGATCGTTCATCATATTGTAGATATTTTATTGGGTCAAGGGACAAGGCCTCTCACCTTTATAGACATGAGTCAAACCAAAGAGAATGATCATAGTGGGAATAAGAAACCCAAAAAACAAATCCCCTCTTTGATTGACTTGGAATAGAAGATTTTCCAAGTAGATAGACAAGGAGAAGCCTCATCACCCAAAACCCTCCCTACTACTTCCCCTAAAACAAGAATGAGATGTGATCAGATTTAGGATGTTGAGGTTCAAAAGTAGGGAATCAAGGAGTGATGTTATCACCTAAATTTCGCTCACAAAGAAATTAAGGCGATCATTGGAAGCATCATCAGTGAAACATAAAAAGGATACCCCATGGCTACTTTACATCACCACAAAAGAGTTTGGATTTTTTTTTGTAAAAGTGGGCTTTTTGTATACTTGCGCAGATTTCCTTTATTAACACCCACGTAACTTGCAGAAAATTTCCTTCGAAAGTTGCACAAGTTTGCTCAGATCCATGAAGTTAACTCATTCAATGCAGTTATAGAGCCAATGCTAGCTCAAGTACCTCTAATTTATTGTACAGGAGAAATTTGAGCTCACGAGGAGTACTTTGGCCTCCCAAAGCCTCCATCAAGCATTGGGATCATCATTTCAAAATAAGAGCTTATTGGAACTAGTTCTTCATGGAGCTTGAAATTTTCCTATAAATGAGAGCCATGGGGAAGCATTTAAAGAAGGATAAATTATGTAAGGTTATGTTGTAGGAATGAGATTAGAGACCATTTGCTTCGCTCTCTCATCTCAAAAATAGCCCTCATGCTTTTTTGAGCTCTTCCATTGAAGGAGTAGAGACATATCTTCATACACACCATTTGTGAGATAAAGGCCCCTGAGGAGAAAAAGGAAACTCCCAAGGAGAGTGTTGGAGCACACTTGCATCCAATTCAGTCCAATGGGTCTCTGTAATGTCCCCAACTAGACTAGGTGGGAATATGATGTTTTCTGTCACAAAATTGTTATTTCTTTTTATTTGAATGTGCCAAACACTTGTATAGTGGTATTGTTAACTTCTTACAATTTTTTTTCTCAATTAGGAATATTATCAAACATATTGCATGCATCAATTACACAGAAAATAGAGTAGATAACCTTGGCATCTTATTATGGATGGAAACTCCCAAAATCAATGCAATGACATCTAATGGTTGTAATAATAGCTAAGGAATACTCCTAATCACACAAATCCAATCGCTTCCAGGCAACTACACAATCTACTACAGAAACAATACAAGAAAACTTGGAATGATGCCAATCTATGATGTCCATCGATCCAAGGCTCTCCAAGCCCTACACTACTATGCTCCAGTAATCTCCACTCTGCAAGCGTCCCTCCAATCTCTCTTGAAACCCTCGCAAACCCAATCTGACAAACTGTTGCAATCCCAGATTCATAGAGGTCCTCGTGGGACAATTGCGAGACGTCTAGAAATGCCTCGTGGGACAACCCATGCTCAACCCGTGTGGGTTTCTCCTTCCACAGTTATGTGAAACCCTCCTAGCACCTACATATCTGGCGATCAACCTCCTCCGAAAAATGTCGCAAATACCCTGTGCAAGTCAATATGCCTCCCAACTCTCTCCAGGATGAAACCAAACACCACAATGAACTCAAATGAGGACTCCATATGAATCCTCCTCTTTTTCTAGCTAGGGTAGATATTGCACTACCGAAACTAAACTGAGATGGAAGGGTTTTGCTAAACCCTAACAAAACAATGGCTCCAAGAGCACTCCAAAATAAGATATTAAATCATAATGCCAAGGAGAAGGGTTACCCCTCTATTTATCTTTTTTTCGGGCCTTCTAGAGCTTTTCCCTTTTTGACCAAATCAAACTCTCACTTTATTTTCCCTCCACTTTCATTTAAATATAATTATTTATTTCATTTAATGTCACTTTAGGATTTATCATTCCAGTGACACAAAATAAACCTCCATGACTCCCTTTCCCTTGTTGACTATAGCCTACGGGAGTTGTATAGGCTATTGAGTCATCCTCCATCATGATTAATTGGAAGGGGACATTAGAGTCTCCTCTTAGTGAACCTATGACATAGCGCATGCATTCATGGATATTAAAGAATACCCCTAATTTTGCTAGATATTGAGAAATAACTCCCGACATATTTTTGTTGGACCCCTCTCCCAATACATCTTTCCAATAAATAAAAACCCTATTTTACTAGATACTACTTTTTATACCCTCCAATACTAATAACACCCCCATACCCCACATCCCTCCCTTCCCAATACCTACAACATATTGACCCAATTTTTCACAATTAAAAAACTCCCTTTATGAATGAACGTAATAAGAGATTGGTCAACAAGGTGAAGCCCCTGTGATTCATTCTCCCCATGTGAAAATATTCATGTTTAAATCCCATCCATTGGTAAATACATGAGTATTATTGATTCCCTCCAACTTCTTGTTTAAATTTTATGTTTGTAGCTTATTTATTTGTTTGAACCTTATGCATGATCCTCTATTTCATGTTTCTTATAATAATTTTCTAGTGATTGGTGTTCACACTAACAATTTTCTCTTATATATCTTTTCAACCTAGCTATAGCAAGGATGATTTTTCTCACCCTTGTAGCAAAACCAACCAAATTGATTGGAAACTCCACTTGACTTTAGATCCATAATTCTCTCTTATTAGGTTGTTTTTAGCTATTCTCTAACGTTTGGTGTTGTATGACTCAAGACTCACCTATTCATCCACTTGGGAATCACCCTCTATGATTTTTCTTCTCGAAATTATTTTTCCTATGAGCCCAATGACTTGCATGACTTTTTCAATGTGCTTTGTGTAAGTCTTGTGGCTTCTTGTCTGTTTTCCATGGAAGTTTGGCATCTTTTCACGCTCGACTACCACACAATATATGAAAATGTCTCACAGAGAGCTGTGTAGGTTTACTAAATTCATATTTTTAGTAGTTAATTAGGATCATTATTAGACTTAGGGAATAAGATTTAATTTTTCATAAATTACAGGCTTACAATTACTAATATTTTTCATTCTTGCATTTAGTAATTAGCTAATCTAGTTGTGATATGAAAATATTATGTTACCAATCCAATCATTTAGTCCTTCATTGATATCAAATCTTTTTCAGTTTCCAAGATCTTTAAATTGATAGTGTTTTCTGCATTGTTATGTGATTAGCTTCACTTAACTAAACTTTAATACTTGTGAAATTAACTTGCATAATCTATTCTTCATAATTAAATTTGTGAGATGTAAAGAAGAGATCAAAGAGAACAATGTCAAAAAAATACATCAAAATTTGTTAATGGAGTTCACTAGACATCTTGGCTACGTCTCTGAGTCCACTCCCAACGGTGAGATCGCTCTTCATTAATCTCAAAATGCCGAAATAATACAAATAAAGGCTTACAAATCATCTCCTGAAACCACCTTTTAGATCTACAACTCTATGAAAGAAACATAAACCACCATTGGCTTCTACAGAAAATTCTAAAAATTTAGAGTATAGACTTTGCTATACTTGGCTCGATAACAAAGGCTTTGGAAGCACTTTTTTTATCGACTAAAACTCAGAAATGGAGGTCATATTCAAACCCCTCTCGAAATTCTGCAACTTTTGAGTATAAAGTCAACATACTTTTGCACATGCCCTCAAGACTTCCCCTCTAGCAAAAACTCCAATAATGCGCTCTGCCAGTCTATAATGTGCATTGAAATGCATGCCAAAATTGTTAGTGCATATATTTATGTTCCAAACTTCTCCTCCTTTTCTCGATCCATGTGCAATCTTAAATAGGTATGGATTTGTTTTAACAAACCAATATTTAGTGGGATTTAACTACGAGTTGGCCCCCCATGGGGCCAAAATTTTCGACCCCCAGGCCTCATTGGTCTTCTCGAAGGTGCCATGTGGCACCTCATGGTTGGTCCATGTGGTAACCTTTCATTGGTCGTCGCTACCAACTCACTGTACAAACCTTCTCATTGGGCTACTGACGGGGCTGCCATGACATCTATACTAATGACATATGGCAGTCGATTATTGGTCCAACTGGACCCCAAAAAGACCAAAACTGACTAACACATGGTAGCCTCTCGTGCTTCCACGTCAGCATGCTGACGCCATCCTGCCATGTTGACTATACGGATTTCCATGTGTCAAGCATGGATTGGTCCATGTCATTGTATGATCATGCCACATCACATTGCCAAGTCAATGCACATACATGCCACGTTATCATTCTGTATATTACCACGTGGCACTCTCTGGTGTTGCCATGTAGCAGTCTTGTCTGTCATTTTCACTATTTTTTTGAAACTTCAAAGTGTGATATCGTCCTCATATGACGCCCATTTGAGGTGATTCACACGTCGTTGGAAATCTCTCACCAATTTCTATGCAATGGTATCATCCACATAAACATTTGATACTTTTAAATTATGAGCGATCACAAATCCTCCTGGATCATTCCTCCCCATTGGGAAGCTTTTGGACATCCATAAGTCTTTATATATCAATCAAGTGATGGAATTGCATCCACACTTGTCTAGAATTCACCCATTGTGACTGGATAGTGAAAACTTAGTGCATCATAAAAAACTGTTCAACCATGATAAAAACTGCAAATATACTAT
Source organism: Picea mariana (assembly GCA_032191745.1). Taxonomy (NCBI): domain Eukaryota; kingdom Viridiplantae; phylum Streptophyta; class Pinopsida; order Pinales; family Pinaceae; genus Picea; species Picea mariana. The sequence goes on along the minus strand of JASDQU010713463.1, from coordinate 27,559 downwards.
TGATATAAACATTCATTTCCCTACTTCCACAATCCCTTGCATTCACTGTCATGTCTATTATCCAGAAACAACTAACTAGCGATAGTAAGGAATACATTATTTCCAAAGGAAATGAATCAACAAACTACTTCATCTTCTGAATAGTTTCACCAAATGAATTCACCAATTCATGGTGATGACCTGCATCACAACCTGAAGAAACATCTAATACATCTTGATCTCTTTATTTCTCAAGCATGAGAACAAGATATTTTCTAGCATTGACAAGTCTCTTTATTTGTCTTGTACTCACTAGAGATTCATTAGTCTTAATCTTATGAGCTCTAACAATATATTCAACCTTGTCCTTGAAAGGATGATATTCATTGTCCTCACAATAAAATATGGCTCTCTTGTCAAATAAATATGGGCTACCCATGACTATTCCACATATGTCTAGAGGGACAACATCTAGTAAAACCTCATCGGTAAACTTGGAAGAAATTGCAAACTTAAGTGTACATTGTTTAGTCACCTGCAATCAAGTGTCCTTTTGTACCCAACCCAAAGGATAAGGCTTCTTATGAGGTTGAACCTTTAATCCCAACTTCTTAACAATAAATTAAAAAATCCAATTAACTTGAGACCCATTGTCAAACAAAGTATCTACCTTTGCATGCTTCACTATGACTCTTACATGGAAAAACTCATTTCTTTTATTATCATCATTTTCAAACTTAGAAGATTGAACAATAGAACTTGAACTAGAAAATGATATACCTTTGACATCCATAACTGTAATCATTGTCTCATCACCTTAATCTGACCCCAAGTCCTATTGCACTATAGCAACAGTCTTTCGTTCATCCTTGTTCTGGAACTTCTTTGGTAGCAATTTAGGATGCAACTTCCAACACTTAGCCTCCACTTTCCCTTTCTTACCGTAGTGAGGACATGAAGGCTTATCCAACACTCTCTTTACTGTGGTTGTATTCTTACCCTTCTCTTTTTCTTCTGATACATTCTCTATACCCTATTTACTTTTGCTAGCTTCAAGATGAGTAGCTTTTACTAACACTTCGCCAATATTAGAAGGATTAAACATCAAAATAGTATGATGAAGATCATAATGCAAACCTTCGATGTATTTAAGAAGAGTTTCATGAGTGTATAATGGAATTTCCAATGCTAAAGCCTTCTTCTTGAATTCTTGTGTATAAGCTTGAACGTTTTTCTCTTTTAATTGTCTTAGATGTGACCATTCAATCATATATGTTTGATTATATGCCAAAGAATAGAATTGCTTTCTCAATGCAAAAATGAATTCAACCCAAGAGGAAATGATTTTACCATGTTGTATTAGATCCCCATGAGTTCGACTCTTCCACCGTATTATAGATGTATCGCCCATGTAGACGGTATCCAATTGAATCTTTGAAGTGTCTTCTTTAATATTTTGTACCCTACAATAAACTTCTATCTGCTTGACCTAGTTATCCAATTTTTTTTCATTCAATTCTCTATCATAAACTCGCAAGTAAAATTTAACATCTAACTTTAGTAATGGCATATCATGAGAATGGGAAGACTTTTTAGAATTCTAATTCTTGGAATAATTTCCACTTGCACCATCAATAGATGATGATGATGATGGTGGTGAAGAAGGCCTTGAGGTCCACCACCTTCACCTCCTCCTTCTTCTTTTACCGAAGATTCACCTTCTCCTCTCTGTTGCCCTCTTTCATTGTAAATATCTTCCGCCATGGATTTCATCAAATTAAATTCCTCGAAGAAATCATCTTCAGATTCATAAGGACCTAACATTATTGGTGAAGCCAACTCTCGTTTACAAAATCTCCTTTAGTTTCTGGATTATAACTTGCAAGATTGCCTTCACCTCCCTTGAGTCTAGCTCTTGCAAACATTCACCTGTCAACCTCACTCTGATACCTCCTGATCTGAAAATATTATGTTACAAATCTAACCATTAGTCCTTCATTGATAGAAAATATTTTTCAGTTTCCAAGATCTTCAAATTGACAGTGCTTTTTTGCATTGTTATGTGATTAGAATCACTTAACTAAAGTTTAATACTTGTGAAATTAACTTTCATAATCCATTCTTCATAAGTAAATTTGTGATATGTAAAGAAGAGATCAAAGAGAACAATGTCAACAAAATATATCAATTTTTTTTAACGAAGTTCACCAAACATCTTCACTATGTCTCCGAGTCCACTCCCAGCAGTGAGACCGCTCTTCATTAATCTCAAAATGTTGAAATAATACAAATAAATTCGTACAAATCAATTCTTGAAACCACCTTTCAGATCTGCAACTCTATGATAGAAATACAAACCACCATTGGATTCTACAGGGAATTCTGAAACTTTAGAGTATAGACTCTACTATACTTGGCTCAACAACAAAGGCTCTCAAAGAAATTTTCTGTTCGACTAATCAAAATCATAAACAAAGGTCAAATTCAGTCTCCTCTCGAAATTCTACAATTTTTTAGTATAAAGTCGACATACTTCTAGAGAGGCCCTTGGGACTTCCCCTCTGGCACAAAGTTGACATACTTCTGCAGAGGCCAGACCTCTCCTCCTTTTCTTGATCCACGTGCAGTCTTAAATAGGCACATATTTGTTTTAACAAACCCATATTTAGTGGGATTTAACTATGAGTTGCCCCCCCCATGGGGCCCAAATTTTCAACCCCTAGGCCTCATTGGCCTTCTCGAAGGTGCCACGTGGAACCTCTTGGTTGGTCCACGTGGCATCTTCTCATTGGTTGTCGCTACCAAATCATTGTATAGACCTACTCACTAGGTTGTTGTGGGGGCTTCCATGTCATTAGTATGGATGCCATGTGGCAACCAATTATTGGTCCAACTAGACCTCAAAAAGGCCAAAACTTCCTTTAGGGCCTAATTTTAGGTTTTTTCCTTTGACCATATCCAAGTTCCAAAGACTCATACTCAATGTTCAAAAACTCATAATGTTGACTATCCCTATTAGAAGACCAAGGACACCCTTAAAAGATCCTTTTTTTGTGGGTCAACATGTTGTTGATGGCCCTGTATGCTTACAAGCTTCCTTTGGCACATTATTGTTAGAGCTACCTTGTGAATGCTTAGTCAAAAATGTGTGTGCATGTTTTAAGAATGTGCACATGCTCTAGAACATGTGCGCACTCTTTTCATTCAATTTTTTTTGGGCATAAGTGACAACTTTAACATATGTGTTTGTTGATTTTGTTTCCTCGGAATGACAAAGTAAGTGGCTTGAGCTGCAAATACATCATAACCTCCATTTTTATGAATGCTTTTCAATATCTCTATTTTTCACGTTATTTTTGTATAGGCTAGACAAATTTGTTTTGAATGAAACTACATACACATATAGAGTCGACTATGCAGATTTCAAATATGTAATTTAAAAAAAATAATAATATTGTTTGTTATTTTTAATATATTTTTTCCTTGACGTATATCAAAATATTATAAATACATACCTATTTTATTCCTATTAGAACTTTTCATTGCCTTAACCATTTTTATAATAAGTATATGCTGCACTAGTACACACAAAGATTTACAGTATAATTTATTATTATTATTATTATTATATTAAGATTCACATACCTTGCATTAAAGCAAGGATTAATTTCAAGGATATAATGACTTTCATAATTTAAAAATATATATAAGAATAACAATATAAATTTTGAAAAAGTAGTCATGCACAAGAACAATGTGTTCTCTACAATTCTACAAGTGTTTTAAAGGAAAGTCCATCATTTAGGTACTCAACACGTACACTAAGAGAAACATATGCATTATATTTTGCATAGATAAATAACATACCACTCAAATATCACATGGTCATACACAAATTCTATAAATAAAAAAATTACATATTAAAAACCTAATTCAATTTCATGCATTTCAATTTTTTTTGACCATATTCAAATTCCATTCATGTTTTTTTATGTTTGCATGGCTACTAACACTTAATGAGAAATATCATTAACTTACAAAAACATGTATTTGAATTATAAAAAATTATAATAACAAAACAAAACAAAAAGTCTCAAATATTTATATAAAAACTAATTTGTTAACATGAATAAAATAAAGTGAGAAGGAACCCATCAACCATATCATCAAGTCACTCTTTGAGGGATGATACCTTGTCTTCTCTTTAAAGTTAACAAAACCATCCATTACTCACTTTCACTTTTTTATTTTGGTGTGGTCTAATTATTCTATGTTTTGTATTTTTTAGTTAGAATTCATCAATATAAATCTATTAAAAATCACAATTTTTTATTGTTTAAATTTTATTTCTAATTTCAAAAATAAATTCAGTGGACTAAAAAAACTCTTTCAAAATTATAATTCAAAAACAAATAATGTAGCTGTTGATATCATATCAAAGTCTTCAGCAAAATGAAAACTTGAGCCTACCCTTTAGTTGGACGGTCTATTTTTATCATAACTAGTTACTATCAATAGCAAGCTGCATTCACATTGGCCTGGTAGGGTCGGCGGACAGCCGATCGAATCGTCAAACCAGAAACTTTTCGAACGTTCTTTGCTTAACTTGCAAGCTTTCCATGCTCCCTCCATAAAGGCAAAGCCACATGGCGACCTATCGTTATAAATATCATCAGAAGAAGAATCGCATATAGATGCATTTCAAAACCCAGAAACAGTAAAACAAAATGAAGATCGCGAGGGATGCCGAGTGCTGCTGACCTGGACCGTCTGTTGAAGCCAGCTGTTTGACGCGGAAGATACGGAAAACTGGTTCCACTCAACCCAGCCTTTCATAGTTGAGGACGACGCATTTGTAAACCTGCCCTGCCTTACCTTTAGAATGACAATTAAGTTTTTTGAATTATTTACAATGGCTAAAACCCTAAAACAATTTTCTTAAGATGAACATAAATGTGAAAATCATATATTAATTCAATTTTAAATTAAACATAAAAAATTTAAATAATTAAATTTCATATAAAATAATATATTAAAAAACAAATTAAATTTAAAATTAAAAAAAATAAAAAATCAACTCACAAATATAACTAGTGATGATAAAACCCTACCCTACACACAGTAAATAAAAAATGCAGTAAACCATTTAAGAAAAATCAATTCAGAGTAAATAAAAATAGCCGTGAACTATTTAAGAAAAACAAATAAGGGTACCAAATCCAAAGTCGATAGCTTAAACCAATTTCGAATTGACATATCTATAGATTTGATCCAAAACCAAAACTCACGCAACCGACCAAAACCAAAACCAAAACTCACGCAAGAGACTCGCGATCAATCAAAACATGGGAAATGCGACTACGGGAAACCTTGATAGTAGCAGAAAACGGTAATGCGCATTCGTGAGATCTGGCAAAAAGCCCCACCCCAAATATGAAATGTTAATTGATTTTATACTGAATCCAAATATGAAATTATATGAGAGAGTGTAATATCTCTTTTGAGTAAATTGATTTTAAAAATTAATGGTGGGTATTTTGTATAATCAGAAAATTAAACATTTGCTAACTTGTTTGCTCTAAATGATTGATGCTGCTCCTCTATGCTCCTGCCTTCCTCCAACTGGGCATCTGGTTAGAAATGAAAAGGGAAGAAATACAAACTGCTTGAGAGTGCTAAATGTAAAATGAGCGAAAGTACAAAGACAAGCCTGCAGAGTGACCGAGCGAGTAAAAACTTAAGCACAGTATACGCACAAAGTGAGCGAGTAAAAATACAGGCAGGCACAAATGGTACACGTAGGCATGCGCCAAGTAAAAACGCAAGGAGAGAAGGTGGAGCACTCACCCCACGATGCGCTGGCATGCAGATCTAGCAAGTAAAAACAGAGGTCGCTGGTAAAGAAGGTGGAGCACTCACCTACAGAGCCCCACTCACAGATGATGTCACATACCCACTACGGAAAAAAATAAAATTTTCTCTCTTTCTCAAGGGATAGAATCCTTGAATTTCTATGGGGGGCCTAGCGCAGGCTAGCTCTTCCCTTATCCACCTCCATGTGATCGTTGGTTATGATCACAGACCAAGCCAAGAGGCGCCTTTCACATTCGCGACTCAGCGATGCAAAAGAGTCAAGTCTTTAGACTCTTCAAACCCTGAAACCTGAAATCTTACCTTCGATGAGATCGACGGCTGCGAATCTCCCCCTGATCCGACGGTCCTGGCCGTATCGGGATTTCGGTAACCGGGAGTTCGAAATGCAGTGACCCAAACCACTGGTCACTCCATTCCCCAAATTCTGATATGGGATTTCATGTTTGAGATCAACGACCCTGGTTGATCTAGATTTGACGATCACTATCCCTCTTGAGCTTAAAGGTGTTGAAAGACACTCAGTCTTAATCACGCGTCGAGGTTTCGTATATTGGGATTTCGCGACTTGCGAAGACGAGGGGTTTTGCCCTCTGATTTCCCGGATGCCGAAACGTCGATACTTATTCACACTAAACTGGCTCATCCACAGAGCGCATCGGGGTTTCGTATACCGGGATTTCACGACTTGTGAAGACGAGGGGTCTTGCCCTGTGGTTTCTCGGGTGCCGAAACACCGAAACTTATTCACGCTAAACCGGCTCATCCACAGAGCGCATTGGGGTTTCGTATACTAGGATTTCGCGACTTGCGAAGATGAGGGGTCTTGCCCTGTGGTTCCCGGGTGCCGAAACGCCGAAACTTATTCACGCTAAACCGACTCATCCATAGAGCGCATCGGGATTTCGTATGCCGGGATTTCGCGACTTGCGAAGACGAGGGGTCTTGCCCTCTGGTTTCCTGGGTGCTGAAATGCCAACCGGCAACCACGTGTCCTGTGCCAATGGACGGTTCCGAATACTTTGGGACTTTCAGGACTTCGTCGAGTCCACTCTCCTGCCTATGCAAGGGTTAAGATCGACGGTCAATAGAGCTCCGACAAATCCTTGGATCTACAGTCCAGAATCCCATCGCTACTTGCGAAGGCTAAAGGGGTCGAGGTATTAATGCCTTCGTTCCTTCCTCCAATCTAACAGTCCGGACAGACCTCAGATCCTCCGAAAGGATCTCGTCCGTTCATCTAGCAAACGAAAGGGTACTCTCTTTCGATATTTGAAACTCGTTATCCTTCCTGAGCTTCGTCGGCTATGGAGGACTTGAGAGCTTTGCGCTCTTTCTCCTGGACTTGACTCTTAGAAGAGTCTTCAGCACAACTATTGCGCTCCTTCATCAAGGGGTTCTGGGGTTCTATTTGATCGTAGAGAGCCTGTGCATATCTGCACTACCTCTCATGAGCTTAACAAACTCCATCCTCCAAGGGACTCAGAGCGACTAGGTGAGTAAACCATCATACATGCAACTACGCCTAAGGTCAACGAGCTCACAGTTCGTGGCTCTAGCTTAAGACACTACAAAACTCAAGAGTTTATGAGAACAAGTCATGTCTGAACCATATAATTCCTTACTTGCCTAATTATACAATCACGCAGAAATAGAAGGGATACAGTATATCCATTAAGCATTCATTCACATCCCTGAAGGCATACGCAATATAACCAATTCATACACAGTTACAGCTAAATTACACAGGGTAAGAAATCGCTTATCTATTACAGGTTGCTGCTAACCCACTGATTGTGGGTGTTCGTCCTTCCACCCGACCATAGGCACAGAGGCATTCATTCTTAGCACTCTGGTCACCCCCGTGCCAAGCCATGATATCACCAGGGAATTCTCACACTTCTCGAGGGTTCTTCCTCCGTTTCCGCTTCTATTTGAGTCCTGTTCTCTGTAACTCAGAGCTTTCTCTCTCGGTTATGGCCTCGGCGAGGTTTCTCAGATGCTCCTTGGCATCAAGCTCGCGGCCTTCAGTTCGTGATTTCGCTGGAGCATCTCCCTTACGAGCTTACACTCTTTTCGTCTGGTGTCTCCTCTCCTGTGTGTATCCCTCTTACCTTGGAAGGTTTGTCGACCTATCCTGTTCCTTCTATCAGAAGGAAGCTCAGGTCTACAGGTCCTTGCGGTACTTCGGGCTGACAGCCCATGTTTCTATTCATGGGGGTGGTTGATAATTCAACCACTGGTCCTTTCTTCATTAACTGATTTCTCTCCTTGGGATCCGAAGGAGGTTGTCATCCTCATCAAGGGAAATTTGGGGTTATTTGTCATAATGAACCCTCTCTTATAGTTTTCACATTCTTCCTCTAGTGATATCATGGTCGGTACTTTCAAGGATTCACCCCCACAGTCAGTCATTGACAACTCACACAATAATACATTTACATTGTCCTTATGCATTAGCATGGTAATTCTTATTTTATGATAAATTACAAATTGGGGGAAATAGGGTGTTACAATTCCCTCCCCCTTAAAGGAACACCGTCCTCGGTGTTCTTTCTTAAAAAAAAACGCATGCCATGACTTTCTCATTCAGCCACTTTAGAAGTCTTGACCTTCGTCCTCGGTCGGGTCCTCTTTCAGGATCTTAGTCTTCATCATCTACCTTCAATAATTATTGGACAAAAAGCACATTAATCACAATTTTGTGCGAAAACATCTTACTGTTGTTCAAAATTCAAAAGGAAAATTTCATAATCTTAGCATAATACTTATCTGTGCAGTTTGTGGATCTGTATCCGCATGGTAGTTTTGTTATTCATGCTCATCGCTTTCCTTGACGTACCCATTGGGAGCATGATTCCAATTCAATAGTTCACAAGAGCTATCATGATTTCATCTTCCTTACCAAGGTTTTTCCGCACGGGAAACTACCCACTGTGTGCATGATCCCAATAGTTTACAAGAATTATTAAGGTCTCCTCTTCCTTGCGGTCACTCACCCTCCAGGCCCAGGCTCAGGCATCCCCTTCACTGTTATACAGTCCCTCGGGTGATCCATCTTGCCCTGCCAAGGTTTTATCGCACAGAAAATTTTTAAAGACTCTATCGTGTCTTACAGTCAAGGCATCCCTCAGACTTGCATTGCTGAGGCATACCTCTGGCTTGTGTTACCTCAACACAATAATTTCCAGGAGATCATGGTTTATCACGGGGTTTTCATGGCTCAGCAGTAGCCTTTTTTCATCATCTTTAGCTTTGACAGCCTTCATCTGTTCCTTCTGGATAGATCTTTTCTCCTCACCTGTGTCACAGGTATACAACATTCGTGAGACATCATTATAAATTCCAACTTTCAGAATTTTTATTGCAAATTTGTCACCCACAGATTTTTCCAATCTCTTCTTTTATTTTCAGATATGTTCTGTGCGAAACCAGACTCACAAGCATGGGACTTTCTTTCCCATAACATTTTAGCTTAGCAGGAAATCAGTCTCCTTTATGGGCTTACAACATTACCATATCCAAGACTCTTTCTTCCATTCCTCGTAGTTTGGCTTAGCAGGCAATCGGTCTTCCTTATGGGCTTACAATGCTGCCATATCCACGACCCCTTTGCTTCCTGCACTATCAACTTCAATCGGCCAAATAACTTGTTAGCTTTTCCATGCATATACATTTTATTGCACCTTTACAGCATCATCACAACAATTTCAGAATTGTGCATACTTAACAATTAAATTACTTTCTTAAAAAGGAAACACCATTCCTTGCAGTTTGGCTCAGTAGGCAATTGGTCTTCCTTATGGACTTACAACACTGCCATATCCAAGACCCTTTCCTCCCTGCAATTTCATTCTATGCATCATTCCAGCCTACCAAATTTTCAAAATGTGATTCAGATATCAATTGATTTTAATGAATGCGCCAACATTTGTGGCCACATTCATACCCAATGCACCCTTGCATTGATTTCAAGTTTGTCACACTTTATGACAGGTTCTTGGCCATGGTGTGTTGGAACTTAACCAAC
>JASDQU010713463.1:0-15852 GCA_032191745.1 Picea mariana | reverse complement strand
GAGGTTGCCCATCTTTGGCAATTGTCTTCCTCAATAGCTCCAATTCCTTTCTATACATAACATGCATTATCATAGTCACAATTATATTAGTCATAATATTAAACCAAATGCATGTATCAGAACATTCGAATTCATAAACATCTTCAAAATGTCCTAGCATATCTTCATGCACTTCATCATATTATCTTCAAATGTTTCCAAAAGTGAAACACAAACAAATTTCGATTGCATCTTCAGCAATACAATCCTTATCACTATGTGTCAAAACCTTTTTACTTTCATTGGCATACCATCTTTCTCATCCAAGAGAAAGCATAATACTCAGGGAGGAAATAATTGGGGACTCTCCCCTTCTTCCAACTCTTTCTACACTGCCAGGGCTAGAGTTTAGCCTAGTCAAGTTATCTCTAATGTCTCACTGTCTCTTCTCTACTTTTGCAATTCTACTCCCTATCGGGATCTTCCTGCTCTTTTCCTTGAGACGCCTTGGTTAAGCCTCACCCTAATCCTTTTTGGGATACCACAACATGCTTTAATAGAAACTCTTTGCTCATAATGAATCATGAACATGTGCATCCTACACACTTCCATTCGGTTATCAGAGTGGTCAATATTCAGTTGTTAGTCTTCTATTAATTACATGATTATTTCAAAATGTAATCTAGGATTCTTATATATGGACAGGCCTTGTAGCCCATTGTCCTACCTTCAACAATTATTCGGGTTGTGACTCTGTTCCTCTGACAGAGTCCTTATACAGTTCCTCCACTGGGAACTCCTTCGGTATGAAACTTCCTTGTTTCATATCCATCACTATCTGTGATGGCCTCAAGCTCGAATTAGCTTCATCTTGTTAATAAACATTCTTTAAGGGACATAGACATACCTTTCTGGTATGTATTCCAGATTATGCATCAACACATGTTCTAGGTTTTTGCTAACTTACATCCACGATGTACTTAGCTATACTCATAATCATAAGCCTGTGTGCAGTTGCCATAGGTATATTTTACAGCCCACATGCATCTTTAGTGTTAAGATCAGTCAATTCAGATTCATTCACAATCCTTCTCATGTGATGCTCAAAGGCGTAATCATTTGTCTCTTATTATGACAAGAGAGAATCTTTCTCATTTACCCTTTCATCTAATTATATTGGTACTTCCTGAGGAAATGGAATACATTCCCCTCAGGCTATTATTTGGAATGGAACTTTCATGACTCCCCAGAATGGGGTCAACTATGCGTCCATAGTATTCATTTAATATGGACAAGAGCAATACTTGTTTCACGTTTCACTCATCAGGGCAATCATATTGGGCCTCTAGTATACTTATACTCTTACATCATACATGTGAATTACTTGCACGTTTAATATCATTCATACCTTACCGGTATTAATATTAGGCTTCCTATTATGAAGCTTCACAATGCATTAAACTCATGCACTCAAGTACAATTGAACACAACTAATTATTCATCATACTAGTTCACGCCTTCTCCTCACGTGATCACCGGTGGTGACCACGATCTGAACTAAAAGATGCTTCACATTTCGCGATTTCGGAATTCCTGTTGCAAGGAACTCTGGTTCTTCGATCCTCGAAATCCGAAAGCCCAAAAGACCGAGGCTAAGGTTTTCTCGGCTCTTTTATTCACACGACCCTTCGCTCGGAACATGGGGTCAAGTCCTAGACACGCGTCGGGATCCTGTGTTTCGGTGAATCCGTGGACAATGCTCCACCATTTCCCAAACTTCTGATCCACGGGGGTCCTGCAACCTAGATCCCACAGTCCATATCTCTCTGTCAATCAATGGTCCTGATCAAATCCCGGCTTTCCACCTTTCAGGATTCTGGCAGAGTCTTCACCTCCTAACTCCCGATTTTGAATCCCCAAAATGTGTATGCATCAGATCAACGATCCACCACTTGTCTCAATCCAATGGCTCAGGTTGGATGTCAGGATTTCATGACATGCGAGTTCTCAAAACTCTGCCCGTTGACTTCTAGACCTCTGACTTCCAAAGATCCGATTACACAAGATCTATGGTTCAGGTCATCCGCTAACCAACGACCCTGATTGAATCAATGATTTACCTTGTGCGACTTTGGGAAAGTCTTCACTTCTATTTTCCCAATAGCCAAAACCTTGAAGCTCTAGATCAACGAATCTCGTTGATTCCAATCTAACGGATACTATTCCTCTTTAGTTTGTGAGTGATGAGAGGTTATCATCCTTATCTTCTCCGCTGATCTACTAGATCTAACAGTTCACGGAATTTTGGTATTCCTCCCTCCGAGAATTCCACGGTCCGTTTAGATTTTCAATGACTTCCAGCCACGAACTTGGCATCAACTCTTCTGGAATCAACCTCTGTGTTCAACCTCCAGAGCTTTCAAACTTTAACACAAGCTTGTTTCTATATGCACTCCTTGTGCTCTAAATGCACACTCGACATACGAAATTTCCTTGCTATCTTTTCTGAGCTTTTAAGTTACTTACAAGACTAATCTCATAGTCATAACTCTTACAGATGTTACCCTCTCTTTATGGGAACAACCAACAAGGGTCACTCTTGGGAATTAGCAACAGTCCCAAAGGACTCCTCTTAATCTTGTTTAAATAGATTATCCTTGTGGTCGATTCTAACCATTATAGGTCAGATAATCTAACCTTACATATTTTCATCAGTCCTTTCAATCGTGAGGATTTATATGCTCAGGGTTTAGTCTTTTAATAATATAGTAATTATAACTTTCTAAGGATCCTACCAGTCCTTACCAGATTTCCTAAATCATGAAGGAGTTCTTCATGAGGATCTTAATTCCTACCTAACCAACCATCTCAATTGCAAGAGACTCTACCTGCTTTAGTAGGTAGCCATCGTCACACTATAACATAACAACTCAGTTCGTGTCCCTTTTCTGGCTCGTGCAGCTTCATAGCACAATTTATTCCACCTCTGTTATTCATACTCAGGTCTTATCAGTAATATTGATCAGTGCATCCCTACTCCTATAAGAGTAGTTATCATTTTGACAAAGGAACTATATAATTCCTTTGCTGGAATTCCGTAGAAATTGCCAAATTACATTTTCATTCTGCAGTCCTTCTCCTTAAAGAGAAAATGCAGATAACAATATCTCCTTACGCGAATCGTACATGAGCCCAAGCAGGCCAAGTGTTGTAACCATGCTCTGATACCAATTTGTCACATACCCACTACGGAAAAAAATAAATTTTTCGCTCTTCCTCAAGGGATAGAATCCCTGAATTCCTACGGGGGGCCTAGCGCAGGCTAGCTCTTCCCTTATCCACCTCCATGTGATAATTGGTTATGACCACAGGCCAAGCCAAGAGGCGCCTTTCGCATTTCGCGACTCAGTGATGCAAGAGAGTCAAGTCTTTCGACTCTTCAAACCCCAAAACCCGAAATCTTACCTTCGATGAGATCGACAGCTGCGAATCTCCCCCTGATCCAATGGTCTTGGCCGTATCAGGATTTCAGTAACCGAGAGTTCGAAATGCAATGACCCAAACCAATGGTCACTCCATTCCCCGAATTCCGATATGGGATTTTGTGTCTGAGATCAACGACCCTTGTTGATCTAGATCTGACGGTCACTATCCCTGCTGAGCTTAAGGGTGTTGAAAGACACTCAGTCTTAATCGTGCGTCAGGGTTTCGTATACCAGGATTTCGTGACTTGCGAAGACGAGGGGTTTTTCCCTCTAGTTTCCCAAATGCTGGAACGCCGAAACTTATTCACACTAAACCGGCTCATCCACAAAGCGCATCGGGGTTTCGTATACCGAGATTTCATGACTTGCGAAGACGAGGGGTCTTGCCCTCTGGTTTCTTGGGTGCCGAAATGCCAAAACTTATTCACGCTTAACCGGCTCATCCACAGAGCGCATCGGGATTTCGTATACCGGGATTTCACGACTTGCGAAGACGAGGGGTCTTGCCCTCTGGTTTCCTGGGTGTCAAAACACCGAAACTTATTCATGCTAAATCAACTCATCCACAGAGTGCATCGGGGTTTCATATACTGGGATTTCGCGACTTGTGAAGATGAGGGGTCTTGCCCTCTGGTTTCCCGGGTGTCGAAACGCTGACCGACAGCCACGTGTCCTGTGTCGATGGACGGTTCTGAATACTTAGGGACTTTCAGGACTTCGTCGAGTCCACTCTCCTGCCTATGCAAGGGTTAAGATCGACTGTCAATAGAGCTCCAACAGATCCTTGGATCTACGGTCCTGGATCCCACCGCTACTTGCGAAGGCTGAAGGGGTCGAGGTATTAACGCCTTCGTTCCTTCCTCCAATCTAATGGTTGGAACATACCTTAGATCCTCCTAAAGGATCTCGTCCATTCATCTAGCAAACGAAAGGGTACTCTCTTTCAGTATTTGAAACTCGCTATCCTTCCTGAGCTTCGTCCGCTATGAAGGACTTGAGAGCTTTGCGCTCTTTCTCCTGGACTTGACTCTTAGAAGAGTCTTCAGCACAACTATTGCGCTTCTTCATCAAGGGGTTCTGGGGTTCTATTTGATCGTAGAGAGCCTGTGCATATCTACACTACCTCTCATGAGATTAACAAACTCCGTCCTCCAAGGGACTCAGAATGACTAGGTGAGTAAACCATTGTACATGCAACTACGCCTAAGGTCAACGAGCTCACAATTCATGGCTCTAGCTTAAGACACTACAAAACTCAAGAGTTTATGTGAATAAATCATGTTTGAACCATATAATTCCTTACTTGTCTAATTATACAATCATGCAGAAATAGAAGGGATACAGTATATCCATTAAGCATTCATTCACATTCATGAAGGCATACACAGTATAACTAATTCATACACAATTACGGCTAAATTACACAGGGTAGGAAATCACTTATCTATTACAGGTTGCCACCAACCAACTGACTGTGGGTGTTCGTCCTTCCACCCGACCATAGGCACAGAGGCATTCATTCTTAGCACTCTGGCCACCCCCGTGCCAAGCCATGATATCACCAGGGAATTCTCACACTTCTTGAGGGTTCTTTCTCCGTTTCCGCTTCTATTTGGGTCCTGTTCTCTGTAACTCAAAGCTTTCTCTCTCGATTATGGCCTCAACAAGGTTTCTCAGATGCTCCTCGGCATCAAGCTCACGGCCTTCAATTCATGATTCCATTGGAGCATCTCCCTTATGAGCTTACGCTCTTTTTGTCTAGTGTCTCCTCTCCCGTTTGTATCCCTCTTACCTTGGAAGGTTTGCCGACCTATCTTGCTCCTTCTGTTAGAAGGAAGCTCAGGTCTGCAGGTACCTGCGGTACTTTAGGCTGACAGCCCATGTTTCCATTCATGGGGGTGGTTGATAATTCAACCACCGGTCCTTTCTTCATTAATTGATTTCTCTCCTTGGGATCCAAAGGAGGTTTTCATCCTCATCAAGGGAAATTTGGGGTTATTTGTCATAATGAACCCTCTCTTATAGTTTTCACATTTTTCCTCTAGTGATATCATGGCTAGTACTTTCAAGGATTCACCCCCACAGTGAGTCATTGGCAACTCACACAATAATACATTTACATTGTCCTTATGCATTAGCATGGTAATTCCTATTTTATGATAAATTACAAATTGGGGGAAACAAGGTGTTATAGATGAAAGGAAACCTGGTAAAATGAAGAGGACCATGTCCTCTTAAAAAACCTAAATGCACTTAAATAAATGCATATGAAAAAATTTAAAGCTAGTAAAACACCTTCATTTAAATTAAAACACCTTCGTTTAAACTANAATGACAAACAAACATCTTTTGTCATGAAAGAAAGTTAATCCTTCAAATCGTAATCTTTCAATCTTTCATTTAATGTGAGGATTAAGAATATTCCCACCATATGAGCCCGATTAAAAGCTCATTAATTATGACCATTTCCAATAAGCGTACATTTCAGGGTGCTGAAAAAACCAAAGTCATGTGGCAGGATTGGAAGTGAACTATGGGGTAGCAGTCCCTAATAACTAAGTGTCATTGGTTGAAAACTGAGATAGGTTTTACCACCTCATGCAAAGAGAAAAATACAACTAGTCACATTTTATGTACATGTGGTCAATGGTTTGTCTTTGTCAGATATAAGTGCATTTCATTTGATTAATTCATTAGAATCAATCGATGATGCAGTAAAAATGGAATGAAACTAATCTCTCTGCCCCGATCGATTAGTAAGCATCAAGTTGAGATAAAGAGCTTCCATGATCCTCCGCCCCAGGAAAAGACTCGAATCGATAAATGAATTGGGTGGGTTCAGATCTCAAAGTTCTCACAGGAGCCCATCGATATGTCACTAATAAGAAATATGTTCATATGATGAGTATGTCCATACTCACATACTCATCGCGATCAATTTATCTCTAGTCCAGGTTTGGTTTCCCAGGTGGGCGTACCTCAGGATCATAACAGAGAAGAGAAGTTGGATTAAAACTTGATTCAGAATGGAAGGAGGGAGAATCAAGAGCCCTCTTTACCTGGAGGTTTGAAAAGAGCTTTCACTCTGAATAAAAACTTCTTTTTGTTGGTTCGGAGCGGAGCTTTCTTTATCTCCCGCCCACCCAACCTTATTTTCCCATGAACCCACCCTAGCCCAGCTATTCTTTCAGCCTTGATAAAAAACTAATGGTCCTGCTCCTGTGATTGGTACTGATTGGCCCACTACTATTTTTAATTCTACTTATGATCTGCAATAACCATTCCTTGTTCATTCTTGATAGGGAAAATAATCCCAATTGTTATAGGTTAAGGGTACCCCTAAAGGTTGTGATAGAGCGAATAACCAACACTGTTAGGAGGAAAATCACTCTATGGCATGGGGTAAATCACAACAAGTGAAATGACAAGCAAAAATCAACTCTAATCCCAAGTATTCTATATAAATGAAATTCTAACATGACAAGATCAAGAGCTTACCTCGTCCAGACATTAGATGAAGACCACCAAGCATGCAACTCAAAGCTTTATACATGCAACTTGTCCTCAACAGCCAAGATACACAAGCATATGGTGATACTATATAATGTTAGCATATAAGATAGCATAATCCATTAACATTCATGACAAATACGCCCATGGAATAATAATTCAAATATTTGCAAGATATCAATTGGATGAGAAAAAAGTATTTCTATTAAAAATGATCAACATCAGTGTATAAGTGACAAACTTCTGTGTCGACACACATCGGAACCGAGAAACTAAGTCCCTCCATTTGGGCCTCCACCACTTCAATCCTCCATCAAATGAAAGCTCATATAAAGGAGACATTGAGGTTCTCCATAAAAAAAGAAAGAGCTTGGGGGCTAAAAAGTGTGTTCAAACTTTAAAGGATAAAGGGATGCAGACTCAATGTGAAGTGAAATTTCACCGAAGTATCTTTGCTCTCAAAAGTTGAATTCTTTCCCCTTCCACGGTTTGGATATGGCCCAATTTATAGCCTTCAAATGGAACTGGAGGGCCGAGTCAGAACATTTTCAGTATATAGAAGGTCAAGGATTATGGATCTCCTGACATGACATGGAAACCTGACACAATTTTTAATTTTGAGCACCAAAGTCGATGTACGCATGTTGTAGTGGTGCAACCTACATATACGCATGTTGTCTAACTGGTAGGGCATGTATATGTGGAAAAATATGATTTTTTGGCTCTTGAAGGTGCAACAAGGGACTTCAAGTCTGCATAGGGAAATGGAAAGACCCTCTAAGCAAGTCACATGGGGTGAGACAAAACTTGCTATAACAGATGCCCCCTAATGTGTAAGGTCAGAGGAATATCTCCAATGGCCGAAATACATTATAATTCCCAGAAGTGAAGTAATGGAGACTCAACTGAAAGTGCTAGTTTCTCATGAGAATATTACAATTCATAATGACTTTGTACACATAGATGCCAATTTGAATTACACTGCAGATCCATGTGGAAATATACCAAAAATTTGTTCATGGCCATGAAAAGGTAATGCAAAGTAGACATATGCCATAGAATATCATAGTCATGAACATGGCCCGGTGGAAACCAGTCTCAAAATCAATCTAAAGATATATGTATATAATGGAGTACAATTTGATCTCCCATGATCACTGAAGTCATATAGGTATTGGTCCAATGAAAGACAACAACAACTCAGGAAATTTGTCACTATAAACTGAATGTCTTCTACACGATCCGCCAAAGGTGAAATTCTACATCATGTGAATAGAGGAGTTGAAGTCGAACATAATGAGACTACATTTGATTAAAGGTCATTAATGTATACCATTAACAAACGCAAGACAACTTACTGATAATGAAAGTAGGTATCAAGGCACCAAGTACATTCTTACAAGTGTGAATAAGGGTGTTGAGGTCGAACACTTGAAGAATCCATCGATCATGAGACATTGATGTATTCCCAAATGTCGATGGCGGGAGAACCTACCACTAATGACTACAAGCCTCTAGGTACTCATAGGACTCTAGGCCTCGTTTCCATAATAGATGACCTGAAGTCGATAGAATGAGACCCGTCGAAAGGAGAGCATTAAGGAAACTCTCATTAGTCAGCATGAGGTACAAAGAAATAGCTTGATGATTTGGAAGAACTTGTATGAAGAGGATGTTCACGAACCAACGACCCTGTGCATCTTTCGCATGCACCAAATGCAATTAGTGCACGAAAAAGACCCTCTGAATAAAAACCAATAAGGAAAATTGTCAACAAAGGAGAGGAAACCACCAATAAGACTAATGGAATCCAAGACACTGCACGAATCCCAATGTGTGAATAGATTTCTTGTCGTTGAACACAAGGGAAACCCCCGAGTCAATGACCAACGAGGAGATGTCGATTGTTCGGTTCAAGTTCGCCTACCCATAATGAAAGTAGGATCAAGGTGCACGGTAGGACTACAACTTCATGTGATTCTGAGACACACTGAGGGTATGGCCAACATGCAAAGTCAAGAGTTCTGAGAAATGGTTGACACGGGCTTATAGACATACTTTGAATAAGAGCATGAGACATATGGATAATGCAGGCAACATACTTGATGATGAAACTTCGTGATGCAAGAGACATCAACGAACTCTCCATAGGGACTAGAAGAATAACCAATCGGAGGAGTAAACTCTAAGTAACAAGCTCTGCTTCTTGAGGTTATACTAAAACCAAACTTTGGATGACAATGGAATCAAAAGTTTGTTCTCTGTTCAAAGGAGACACAACTACTACCAATATGAGATAATATTCTATTCCCGCCCGTATTTTTTGTTTTTTTATAGGAAAATGAATGCTATGATACAAGAGAGGAAATGAGTGTTGCAAGTAATAAACTAGCTCCAAATAGTGTAACATACCTATGCTCAATGCAAGGAAGTGTATGTGGGGCATGGACACTCGGGGGAATGTTTTCTCTTAGGATATGGGGTGTCAAGCTGCAAAGGATATAAACAAGGCTATGCTTGGATAGCGATGCAAAATGATGAGGTAATAGGATTATAACGAGAAAGAGGGAACCGACAATAGGCTCAATACTGCAAGCAAGATAATGGAATGAAATTACAACTTAACTCCAAAGAATGTCCTTTTTCGTAAATTTAGTCCCCTAGGCTCGAAAAAGTATAAAACATTACCCACGAGAACTCTTCTAGCCAATGGTGACTAGAGTGTTGTTTTTTTGAAATTAGTCTACTTGGTATGAAAAATGGTTCAACTTACACCAAATAGACGTCCTTTCAAATCCATTTAACGAGTGTGAAAGATACAAGTTCACTTGACAATATTTTTGATTTTTTAGAGAGTCGGAAAAGAGCTTAACTAAGACTCTGGGATGTTGTTCTAAGTAGCATATCAAGGGGGAGGCCAGGGGTCCCATGCAAGACTTTTGTCGAAAGTCAACAAATCACAGGTGGCTGAAACAAGCTTGGGAGAACCCAAAACTTGCCAAGCCAATGAGGAAAAAATACTTGCAGATGATCCTTATAGAAAAGGAAGTTGAGGCTCTACAAGATCATTCTAATCAAAGGAAACCATCCTAAGACTTGGAGGGAGCGTACTCAGAGATCGTGGAATGCTCCCTTGTTCAGAAGGTACAATATTATAAATTTTAAGGACTTGGTTGAAAGACATATCACCCCCCAAAATAATAGTGGGATTGATCGAAGATTGCATAGGCAATGTCACTTCCTTATACTTGTCACTCTCCAAGAGAAGAGTGGGATCGGTCGAAGATTGCAACGACACAACCACTTCTTCAACCATTGTTTGAATAGGATATGAGACAACATGGTCAAGAGATGCATCACTCCCCAAAACAAGAGTGGTGTCGGTCGAAGATTGCATCGGCACAACCGTTGTATCAACCAAAGAAGGATTAGGATGTTGGGAAACCAAAGATGACTCAGAACCTGAAGGGCTATCAGACAATGATTGCACTTCTTGCACCACGACTGTAGCAGGGCATACATGAGTTAGGTGACCTCCTTTGCAAAGTCTACAAAGGAATTTGGGATTACATCCTATATGCCTAGGCTTCTCAATCATATGAATGCCCCCAGCATGACTTGCATTGACTGGTGACATGCCCCCAGCATGAGTTGTAGAGGCTAGTAACAGATCTTCAACATGACTTGAAAATGTTGTTGACGAATCCCCAACATGACTAGCAGAGGTTGGTGATGAATCCCCAACATGACTAGCAAAGGTTGGTGATATATGTGCAGTGTGACTAACAATGACTAGAGTTGTGCCCCTAGCATGACTTGCAATGACTAGTTGCATGTATTCAACATGACTTGCAGAGGTTGTTGACCTATCTCCAACATGACTAGCAGAGGTTGGTGATATAATGCCAGTATAACTAGTAGGGACTGGACTTGTGCTTCCAACATGACTTGCAATGATTGGTTTCAAAATTTGAGACCAAGGTTCCGGGAAAGATTGATTTTTAGAGACTATGGGCCAGGAAGGGTTCTGGTATACACCATGGACCTGTCTGACAGGATGGTATCCTCCTCCAAAATTATTCATAAAGGGTTGTAAGGGTATCATCACCAAGGAAGTCGCTTTCAAAGAGAAAGCGACATGACAATGGTTACTCATGTGAGGATATATTTTTCCCCCAGACGAAGGAACTCCATGAAGGGGGTTTCCCACACCATAAGACTAACTCCCTTCGGATGAAACACTTGAGGACAGAAGGAGGTCCACCATGAGAAAAACGTTTTTAGGAGCCGACATAGCGGAAGAAGGATATATGGACAGGATATAATAAGTAGAAGGACCGCCCATTTGAGCACTCAATCTGGGAAAAGTGAAGCTAGGATTGGGTCCAGATGAAGGAGGATTCCAACCTTCTACCATAGGATCTGGTTGAGGGATATGAACCCCACCAAACGAAAAGGGAGAAAAAGGAGGAATCATGCCCTAAGACCCAAAACTAGGATTCACATAAGAAGATGAGATAGAGGATAGCAAGTGCAAAGACATGTCTAGCATACCAAGAGAAAAATTATTAGAGGCCTAAGGTATTGGTTGAGTATCATGATTCAACGTACCATTCATAAATAAAAAAGGATTAATCCCCATGGAATGAGCAAAGACCATGGGTTGGGTAGCGCCAACTAAGGGAGTCATGGGGGCTCCACTAACCATAGCAATGAAAACTCACGATGCAATACAAAATCCCAAGGCCAACTAATAATCAGAGAGGACACCAGAGTAAAGCAAAAATACCAATGTACACAAACATGATATAGTAGCTGAAAAGGGGCATGCCTCACTAGAGTAAGTATGCCTTGCCCAATAGGGGCCTGAGACTCCCTTCAAAAGATTTGAGGTATCATAATCAACGATAAGGGCCCTTGTAGGCTTAACAATGCAGTCGGTCAGATCCCCCTGGAGAGGTAATCTTCTATAAAGGTTGTGTGTTGTTTGACCCTTATCTGAATCAGGGTACCTGCAGAATAACCCTTGCAAGTAACCTATGTGGATACCTATGTCAACCAACTAAAGCCACCACAATATAACCAATGTGTAGATGAACAATCATAAGTTAGGTTCACCGTATGGACAGGGTAACAAAGTCCAAAATATTGAAAGCAACTCCTCCCATGGAGGTAAATGTACTAGCAAGACACCCAAATACGAATAGATCCCCATAAATATCTTTAACACTAAGAAGGTATTAGAGGGATATCTATGCAACCAACTTTGTGTGACCTCATGCTTAACTGCGGTGTGAGTGGAGCATCCTGATGTCAGTAATTACACAATGGATTTCACCACTCACTCGTCAAATACATATGTTTAGTTCAGTAGCATTGGAGAAGTTTACTCAGAAAATCATATTCCAAGGCCCTATATCCTATGTTTGTTTGTGTACTCTAAAAAATAAAATTGTTTCTAATCAATTTTAGTTTATCAACGTTACTTTTAATGGCTTTGTTTACTCAAGAGATGTGGTTGTGAAATAAAGATATTATGACTATCAAATATATGAATATAAACACAGTGCTAAGTCCTAATATTAAATTCTCAAAATATGGTAAGCTTTTCAAATGCAAATTTCAATGCAATTCTACAATTTCAATAAGATGCAATCTTTCTATATATGTCAAGATCAATACTAAATAACCAAAAGAGAGAATGCCATAATGTAAAATGATTTTTTTTTGTATTTTCAATATAAAGAAACGAAAATGCAAGGACTAAATAACAGCTTGATATAAATACCCTACTGCAAGAAAAAAGAGACAAGACAAGTAGGATACCAAGAAGCAAACACTCAGACCAAGATGCAAGGACAACCAATGAAAAAGATGATAAGAAATAAACCGTCAAAAAATTCAACAATAATAAGGTTTCCTATTGCTTTGTAGGAACTCAACAGCTAGGATAGAGACCCACAAAGAATCAACAACCATGAAAACTCACCCAACAAACACCAAACTCAGCCAGGAAGCCTAAAAAGTTGATGTATGCGACTGTTTGAGGAAAAATTGCATATGTATGCTCCCTATAGAAGGACAACTCGCGTATGTACGCGTCTGCCAACGAAAAACCCATGTATATGTAATAAAACACTGCTAGGGCAAGGATTGAGCCAAGAAAACTCAGATGCAAAGTAAAAACAGGCTGTGAAGCAATCAAACAACAAGGAAATTCAGGCTAACAGAGAGCAATTCAAGGAGAAAAACACTAAAAACCCCAAAACAAAAGATATCCCCAATATGGTCGCCAATTCTGT
This sequence comes from Picea mariana, assembly GCA_032191745.1. Lineage (NCBI taxonomy): Eukaryota > Viridiplantae > Streptophyta > Pinopsida > Pinales > Pinaceae > Picea > Picea mariana. The sequence continues at coordinate 2,576 of JASDQU010713463.1, read as the reverse complement.
TATGAGGAAAATCACTCTATGGCATGGGGTAAACCACAACAGATGGAATGACACGAAAAAATCAAGTTTAATTCCAAGTATGCTATATAAATGAAATGCTAACAGGACAAGATCAAGAGCCTACCTCGTCCGAGCGTTCATTGAAGACCACCATTGAGCACACAACTCAAAGCTTTATAACTGCAACTTGTCCTCAACAACTAAGATACACAAGCATATGGTGATACTATATAATGTTAACATATAAGATAGCATATTCCATTAACATTCATGACAAATACGCCCATGGAATAATAATTCAAATATTTGCAAGATATCAATTGGACAAGAAAATTGTATTTCTACTAAAAATGATCAACAAAAGTGTATAAGTGACAAACTTCTATGTTGGCACACATCGGAACCGAGAAACTAAGTCCCTCCAACTGGGCCTCCACCTCTTCAATCCTCCACCAAAGGAAAGTTCATATAAAGGAGACAATGAGGTTCTCCATCAAAGAAGGAAGAGCTTGGGGGCTGAACAATGTGTTCAAACTTTAAAGGATAAAGGGTTGTAGACTCAATGTGAATTGAAATTTCTCCATAGTATGTTTGCTCTCAAAAGTTGAATGCTCTCCCCTTCCATGGTTTGGATATGGCCCAATTTATAGCTTTCAAATGGAACTGAAGGGATGAGTCAAAATGTTTCCAGTATATGGAAGGTCAAGGATCATGGATCTTGTGACATGACATGGAAATCAGACACAATTTTTAATTTTGAGAACGAAACTTGATGCACAAGGGTTGTTGTGGTGCAACCTACGTATACGCGTGTTGTCTAACTAGTAGGGCGCGTATATGTGGAAAAATATAATATTTTGGCTCTGGAAGGTACAACAAGGGACTTCAAGTCTGCATAGATAAATGGAAAGGCCCTCTAAGAAAGTCGCATGGGGTGAGGCAAAACTTTCTATAACAGACACATACTCCGCAAATTCAATCATCATAGAAATAGAATAGAAAGGGATTCTTCTGTTAAGGTGGGATCTGAAGAAAATAATATGTGATTCGGGAGAAAGAATCTGTATGAGGATTCAAAGATTCTGATCTAACAAAGATAGGTTTCCTCGGGTCATTTTACTCTATTTCGATTTGATAAGGAAAACATGGATTAATAACCAAACCTAGAAGCCACGTGTTATTGATTTCTCATAGCTAAAAATGATAACCACTCCAGAAGTGTGCGAATCGAAAAAATATGAAGTATATGCAAAGTGTGATAGATATATCTCTAGTACAAGTCGAAATAGCATAACAAGTGTGAAATGAGAATAGATCCAGAATAATGTGTTGTATCGGGGCAACGTCCAATACTCCAAGTCATAAGACTATGAGGACTAGGAAAAATAATTGATACATGATGGTTTAATCCAATCCCCTACCCTCTATTTAAAGACTAAACCACTAATAACTAAAGGTTGACTATTCTAAGTAAATGGAGGCTATACTTGAAAATATTTCAATCAGACAATATTACATCCTGGACCCATCTTCAAAAAAGAAAAACAGATTTTGGTTCCTCCTCGAGTGGGCGGGAGTATAAGATATAAAATATATATCTAAGTTTTATGATGGTGATGGTCTCTAGTAGGCGCTCACCTTTTAGTGAAATCTTGTGGCTTATTGTAGCCTCAGGTTCTCTGTGTACCAGTCCCACACCACTATAACACACCCGACCCCTGAGTGGATTTCCTAGGGATGAGGCATCAAAATTTTGTTCTCCTTAAGTGGTCAAATCCTTCATTTGGGGTCTCTATCACATTCTTCTCGTCCAAATCTTTTCAACCACGGTCTCCATGCTCAAATCTGAGCTCAGAACCGGCGAATATACCTTTCTGAAGTTCTTTGGGCGTTCATTGTTTGAGGGCCATGTGGCATCCACGTGAATCCACCTAACACATATTGTCTCCAGGTTCCTTCATCCACGGTGGAAGTCCATCCATCGTCCGATCCCACGACTGGACTCAATCTTCTTCTAACACTCAAGCATCTAATACGCAGGCCAGCAGGAGCTTCGACACTTTGACGCTTTGGCATTGAACACCTTCTTACTTTCTATGCACGAGACCTTCCTGAGTCCCGAACTCTTGAAGTCTTGTAAGATTTCCACATGGCTCCGATCTTTGGACCTTTTGGTCTCTTTACAACGCCACACCCAAATCCTCTGGAGTCCCGGAGTTCGGGTCACATCACCAACTACTTTGGCTAGACGGCTCATACCTGGGGCTGACACATGGAAGGGGCCAAGGGTGAAACGTGTCATGTTCCAATGGGTCTATAGGGTATGTGATACACACGGATCTGGGTGACACGTGGCACATCAAACTTATGTCCACATTACCCTGGGTGACGTCACTGCATCACGTCACTCCGGACTGGCAGCCTTCTAACATTCCTCAAATCTCACAGCTCCATGGATCGGACCACGTAGATCTCACAGCTCCATGGACCCATCCATGTAGATCCATGGAACTACGGTTCTTATTACTTCGAGAATTCGACGTTCGTGAGTTTTGCGATACAAACTCCTTCTTTCT
>JASDQU010713462.1:18444-45542 GCA_032191745.1 Picea mariana | reverse complement strand
TTATTATTATCCAGCAAATGAAGGGATACAACCTACAGCAAAACCCGTTGTAACTTCCTCTTCTTTCTCTCACAGTCTCCTCTCTCAGAATACAATATTCACCCTCGTACATAGCCGCAATACATTTCCCTCATAAAAGAGGGTTGCCTTCTAGGGAAAAAACCCTAACATAATCACTACCGTTAGATCTGCGACCTTATAATTAATGGTCCAGATTTACAATGAAATTACAATATACTTTTATAAGGCAATTTTTGCTTCGGGGGCTTAGCCCCCGAACCCCCGCTGGGGGCCCGCTTGCCCCCAGACCCCCCAGCCGGGGGGATGGACCCCCCGGACCCCATAGAGGGGGTACCCCCCCCTCTGCACTCCCCCACGTGGAAGAGTGTACATACTTCTGGGCTGTAAATACTTCATGGGGTATAAACACGGCTGAAAGCAAGGACCTCTGAATCAGGAAGATAATCAGGCTCCACAACCAACAGAGATGACATAGGAGAATTGTATGATCAGGAAGAGATTCAGTGGGAAGAACAGATGCCCATAGTAGAAAAACCTTATATGGAAAAAATTTTAGAATAGAGAGTTGGAAGGAAAACCAAAAGAAAGATGTATCTTGAATATTTAGTGAAATGGAAGGATCAGCCATTGGAAGATTCAAGTTGGAAAACTGAACCTAATATTTTGAAACATGGGAAAACAATGTGAGTGCTCATGGGAAGGAGTCCATGAATATTTTGGCCAAAGGAGTATGATGCAGGAGCATCGCTATCACATCAAAAGGAAGCAGACGTGGAATTGGAATTGACACCTCAACACATCGAAGGAGCCAAACCAGCCTTAATCAACTTGGTAGCGGTGTGAAGATCTTTTTGATTTTCTCGTTAATTTATTAATTGTATGTAAAGTCGGGCCACCGTTTGAAATGACAGAATGATTGTAAATCCTTTACACGACTGTAATGTACAGGTGTAGGATAAATGCCTTGACTAGTCATTAGCTTGCATTAATTGAGTAGGTAATCGTTTGAATAGAATGTAATAGTATCTAGATAGGAGGAATAAGAGTGAAGAGACTTTGGGTTCCTTAGACAAGTTTTCATTGTAATAGTGGTGAGGAATAACTAGTATAATTATGTTTTCTTCTTAAATGAATAGAACAGAGGAAATTGACCCAAATACACAGTGTAGATATTGTTTACAATTTGACTATGTTGTTATGTGTTGGTGAATGTATGATATTCATAGTGAGTGAATAAATGAATAATTGAATAAGTTCAATTGTTTATCTTCTATAAGATTATGCAAGGAGTGCATGCAGAGCGCAAGGAGTGTGTGTGAAGAAGTTTTTTTCGACTTAAATCTCAGAAGAGATAGTGGGGAAATTCTGTATGCAGAGTGTTCATATTGAGCGCAAGGAGTGCATACAGAGACAAACTTGTGTTAAAGTTTGAAAGCTAAGGAGGTTGAGCGTGGAGTATGCCAGAAGGGTGTCAGAAGGTATTTTCAAAAAGACACAGAGTGAAAGTGTGCGCTAGGGATGAGATTTAATTTCAATAACTAGAAGCTCAGGAGGACTAGTGGTTTTAAGTCTCCAGAGGAAACACTTAGAAATATTTATAAGTTTTGAAAAGTTGAAGCGTTCAAAAGGTGAAGTGCAGAAAATTTGATGTTCGAAGAAGGAGTAAGTACGGAGGATTAAGCGGGAAAAATCCTTTAAAAAAGAATTTTGAAGTTTGGATAAGATGGAGGGTTAATATTTACTCAGGAGAAGCCGAAATATTTAAATCCATTAGATCTTAGAGAAGTAGCACACTAGTTAATCGTGAGGAGCTATCATAATTTCGCAAAACCAAAAGATTTGGAAGAAGTAGAGTGAAATTCGCAAAATCGTGAAACGCAAAATCCCAAAATCATCAGTACCATCCATTGAAAGGGGACATGTGGAAAAAGATCAACATTTCGATGAATCATAGAGTGGAAAGGTCAAAGGGTGGAGTCGTGAGAATCCGTGAAATCCAAAATCAAGAAATGATCATGGTCGTTCGTTGAGGTAGGACACGTGGCGACAGATCAACGTTTCGTTGATTCGTAAATTGGGAAGTTGGAGGTAGGAGTTGTGAAAAATCATGACTTGATCACAGTCGTTGGCTATAGAGCTATTGTGGACCGTTGATATGATCCAAATATTTCACAATTTCGGGTATTGGGGGATCGAGAGAACAGAGGTGAATTGCATCGAGAATACCCGATACGCAAAATCATGACACGCCTTTCCGAATAAGCATGTGGTCAGAAGGCATGATCACATGGAGAATATAGGTGCTTAGTGCATGTACACGTGGGTGGAATTTTGTAAAGACATGTGGATTGTTTCTTAGAGGTTACAGGAGGGAATCAAAGATTGTTTCAATTCAGTCTTGAGAATATCCTAGACTGAGAGGTCACACAACCCTTGGAGAGAAGGGGGGGTCTGCACCAGAAAGGAACTGGCACAATCAAGCTTGGAAGTAAGGATTCCAAGGAAGAAAATTTCCTACTTGTTGAAGACATAAAGCATAATTTATTGAGTGTGAGTCTAATGTGTGATCAAGGGCATAAACGTATATTTGACTCTGAGAAAAGTGAAATAGGAAGGAAGGATTAGGAAAATTTGTGGCTATAGCAGTAAGAAATCCAAGAAACATATACATCTTAAATGAGATTGGAAAATAAATATGTTGGTTGGGAAGCGAAAATGAGAGTTGGCTTTGCCATAGAAGAATGGGACACACGAATTTTGACAATCTAGTCAAGGTTAGAAAAAAGGAAGCAGTAAGAGAAATGCTCGAAATCTCAAAACCATCCAATACTATGTGCAAGCATTGTCTACATGGAAAACAGAGAAGAACAGAATTCAAATCAAAGGGATAATCTACAAAAAAGACATTAGAAATTGTACATACTAATCTATGTGGACCAATGAGAACAAAAAGAATGAATGGCGAACAATACTTCATGCTACTTATTGATGACTATACAAGGATGATTACATTATCTTTTCTCAAAAAGAAATAAGAGGCATTTAAAAATATCAAAGTATTCAAGGAGATGGTTGAAAATGATATGGATTCTAGAATTAAGTGCTTAAGACCAGAAAATGGAGGTGAATTCATATCAAACAAATTCATGGAATTCTGTGAAGAACATGGAATAAAGAGGCAGTTTTCAGCAACTATGACACCTCAGCAAAATGAAGTCATTGAAAGGAAGAAAAAAATTGTATTAGAGATGGAAAGAACCATGTTGAAGGATTCTAGGTTGAGCACCATATTTTGGGTACAGTTGGTGCACATTTTCGTTCATATCTTGAATAGAGGAATGCTCATAAATAACAATGACAAAACTCCATATGAGCTATGGAAGGGAATACCAACAAATGTCAAAAATTTTAGAGTATTTGGAAGCAAGTGATACATAAAAAGAGAAGATGTCAGAGTTGGAAAGTTCAATTCTTGAGTTGATAAAGGCATATTGGTTGGATACTCAAGAAAAATCAAGGCATACAAGTGTTACAATTTGAGACTCAACAAGATAGTGGAAAGCATAAATCTAAATATTGATGAAGAAGATGTGCAGAATATCAAAGAAGAAAACAAAAATACTAAAGATAAGGAAAGAGAAGAAGAACTAAAAGAAGAAGAGGTAGAAGAATAAGAAGAAGAGGAAGAACAATAAGAAGAACAACAACTAGAATAAAAAGATGAAGAAAATGACCAACATGAATTTCTGATGCCATCCAAGACACCTATCCATCGGGTTAAGAAGAATCATCCACCAGAATGAATTATTGGGGATAAAAATGCAGGAATAGAGACCAGAGGAAGTAAAAGGTTTCATACACTAGAACAGAGTCACCTTGCACTACTATCCACAGTCAAACCTAGCATCTTTGAAGAAGCTAGTAATGATGAAAATTGGGTCAAGGACATGGAAGAAGAAGTACATAATGTAGAGAAGAATGAAACATGGGAACTGGTGCCAAGACTGAAGAACAAAAATGTGATTGGCACAAAATGGGCGTTGGAGAAAGAATTTTTGGGAGTTAAGCGCAGAATGGACAAAAGGAGGCGGCGCGCGCCAGAAAATAAGGAAGATAAGCACGACAAACGGAAAAGGAAGTAGTGCATTGAGAAAGAAGGAAGTTAAAGAAAGGATGAAGACCAACCACGTGGAAGGCATTTAGAATGTGGGAAAGTGGATTCCACTTAGGGTTAGGGTTTTTTTCAATGTAAGTGTTTTTACCCACTTTTTGTAGTATAAATAGAGGATGGATGAGGTAGATTGAGGTATCTATCAGTATCATATCTTCGAATCTTTTGGTATCCATTTTTAGAGAGAGAAATTACTTTTGGAGAGTACCTTTTGAGTCTAAGGTTTTGTATTGTTGAGAGTTGTAGAGCTCAGAAGGATTCAATGTTGAGATGTAACTAAGGGTCAAGTCACAAGATGTGGAGCTTGGTGCGACGATGGTCAACCTCACATGTACTATTCTTAAACCTTATGATGTAATGCACGCAAAACTATTTTGATGGAGAATAAGAAATAAACAGAAGATCTTTGTGGATGTAGCCCAGGGGGTGAACCGAGTTAAAATGGTGTCCTTATGTGTGACATGTTCCTTTTATATCATTTATAATGAATGAATGGTTAGATTAATGCATATGTTAGGGTTTATTTATAGGATGCACTAGTATGATGAAAATTGTTGAATGGATAAAGTGATAAATATGGTGAATGTTATGCATGTTAAAGTAGAACAGTGTTAAAAAGAACATCCCCAATGATTGCAGACATATGTGTCCAAACAATCACCCATAAATCATCTCAGGTGAGACCACACTGTGCACGTTGTGCACTGTGTAGCCTTCTAGTTTACCAGAAGCGTTGATGGTGAAAAGGGTTTTGTTGGAGAACCCAGGTCATCCCGTTGTTGGGCTCTAAAGATGTCCTAAAAAGAGACTTAGTTTAACATTAATTTATCAACCCGAGGATTTGTCTTTTATCTCAAGAATATCAACAAAGTCTATCCAGGTAGTTGTAAAGGCTAAAATCGTGTAGTTAAAGAAAATTTGAGTTCATCAACAATCAAGTTCCTCACACATTCATTAAAACTCTAAAACTAAGATCTTACTTAACAAAATTGAAATATAATCTATAACATGTTGTGAATTTAAAGGAATTAATTGAATTGTTGAATTGATCTAATTAAGAAACAATAATTGAATCTATGAAAAGCTTGATAAACTGATCTATCAACTATTAATCAACTTGTTGGAAAAGAAACAATGAATTACTATATCTGTGAACTATAACAACAAATGTAATCTAATCGAAAGAGATAACAACGTAATCTAATTGAAAGGAACAACAGATGCTAATTTAAATGAAAGGAACAACAAATGATAATTTAAGCAAAAGGAACATCAAATGCTAAATTAATTGAAAAGGAACAACATGTGTGAAAATGAGAGGAACTATCAAGAAGTAAACTACAACAATGGAAACTAGAACAACAATCGATAACATTTGAAATAAAGCATCTATCTTATGTAAGCAAACAACGTAAAATCATTAACACACTTATGCATTTATTTTAACCATTGCAAAAGAGATTTAAAACACAAAACATAAATCACACTGATACAATTACAGATTGAGATAGTAACTCCTTCACACTGGGCCCTTGGTCCTCAGAAGAACTGCTACTAGAACTTTAGTATGCAAGAATGGTAAAAACGCCAAAAAAATCTATCAATTCCATGACTGGTATATTATTTACAAAACGCAGAGAAATTATGAATTCTAAATTCTTGGATAAAATTCTTAGATGATCCTTTCCAGGATCCATTACCCTCTATATATCACAATAATATGGGTAAATTAATCTATCCCGAGGATCGAGAGATCCTCAGGATTGATTTTGCTATTTATAAAGTTTACAAAATAGAGAATTATTCTCCCTCCAAACTGCTTTGCGTCTAATATCTTTAACCTCCAATAGCTTACATATCTTCAAAATCTCTTTATCTATACTGGGTTTAACAATATTTATCCACTCATGTAAAAATCAAACAATTCCAACATATTTTAGAATTTATTAAATACAACTCAATAATATCTCTAGAAGACATTTCAATCATTTCCTATCCTATTTATTCCTAGTTAACAAAAAAGTCAATCAATATTATATCATAAACCGTGGGAATAAGGAGGATATTTGTACCTTTTCCATAACCTAACATACCCCCCAACTTACCTTCTTACATGTCCTCATGCAAGATGATATCTTACATGTAAAGTAGTGATGTTGTAAGGAGGAAAGGTTGGTTCACCAGGTTCCATGAACCCGTTATTGCGTTTGAGCTCTCCAAAAGTAGCTTCTTCCCTCTTCCTATTAATTTGATAATCCTTCTATTAATCCTATGGAGGGAACCAAATGAAAGGGGGATTATATCTGCACCCAATCCAGGAAGTTCCTTTCTCCTGGATCATTCTGGCATACCTTTCCACTCTGAAGGTAGCTGCAAAAATTGTTCTGAAACCAAAGGGTTCCCTACTCTTAACTTCATTTGGGGAGGCAACCCATATTAACTTGGAAGCTTCCAGAGCTTCTTCTTTAATTTCCCTAAAATATGTTGTTCCTAATCGTATAACATGTCAGTGGATAGCGGCTAAAGAGTCTACAACCTCTCCTCTCTTCATGAATGTTCTGTGTCACGTGATGGATGGAAAGGATTTTGAAGGTTCTCCTCTGATCCAGAGATCTAATTCAGTTTCCCTCTTCATGAAGGTCTTGTGATATTTAGCCCACCTGATTTGGTTTTTAGTAAAGGACATGAATGCTTGAAGTTGTATGTCTCCAACGAAAGGAAGTGGGTTATATGTTATGTTATCCCTCATAATGAAGATGTGGAGGTATAACTCACACAAGAAGTATTTCACTTCTTCTTCTTGCTCTCTAAAGCATGAAACAAACTCAGAAATAGTGGTGAAATCAAATGGCTTGCCTGCTCTTATATATTTTATCCTCATTCTAAAATAACGTTCCAACAAAAATAAAGCATAATTGGTAGCAGGAGCCCTACAGGCCACTATATCGGAATAGACAGAGCAATTTTCCTTCATTTTGGGCAAATCTTTATCCAATTGGATTTGTGTTTTATTTGTTTTTCCTTGGGCCCTAGTTAGCTCAACATAAGTCTAATGCTTTGTTGCCTCCATGGATTTAAGTTTTTCAACAACCTTTTTATGTTAAACCATAATGACCATCTCATTTCTACACTATGTTAAGGTCTGTTGGGTTTGCACCAACTTTGTTTCCAGTCTCTCAATAATGTCACTCTGTTCCCGAGACTGAGATGCTTCTTCCATCTGATAGGTTGTTTCTTTTATTGTTGGGACTTCTATATGATTTTCTACATATGTGGTCTCCAGAGGAGTGGGAATCACTTCCTCAGGTTGAGCAACTACTCCTTCTAGAATTTCCAGTCTAGCTTCTGTTTCATATGCTTCCAAAGGAATATCCTCTTCATTTTGAACAATTGCTCCTTCTGCTGTTGCAATCTCAGTCTGAAGTTCCATTTATGTTGTCTCTTCAAAGACATGCAACTTTGTTTGTGTTCTTACAAAACTTGTTTGGACTTTCCTCCTAGGAAGAGGGTTTCTTCCCTGTGTTCTAGGCCTTTTGGTCTTCTTTCTTTCATGGGCCTTGTCGGATTGCTCTAGTTGTTTTCTTAATTCTTTGATAATTTCCTTAAGTTTTCCAACTTGTGGCTTTAACACTTTAATCCTTTTAACCCTTCTCTTCAACATATTGTTTTCTTGTTTTAACCTTCTGATCTTGCTGTGGCTTTTGCCTGATTTCTATTTTTGTGAACTGTTAGGGTTTTCCTCACCCTAGTCAGTCAATAGTTGTTCCTTTGTTTCTTCTGCCTGCACTACAGGGCTATTTACTTCAGTATGAGGTTCTACCTGTGTTTTATCCTCTAGGAATGACATCTCTATATCAGGGAAGTCCTGGTTTGAAGAAGAAGCAGGTGCTTGGTATTCTTCTGGCTTGTTTTTGTCTTTGTTAATTGAGGTTCCTAAATTCCCTAGAACCTGAGCCATTTATACCTCATATCTTTTCAAAAATTGTTCTGTGTGGCGTTCTAGTGATTGTTGGATATCTTTCTAAATGCTTTCTTGTGGCGCTTGTTCTATTTGTTCAATTCCCTAAATATCTTCCTGTGAAGGATGTTTTGTATGCATCATTTCCTAGTTTTCTTCAGGTTGTTCTATGTGTTTTCTTTTTATTTTCCACTCAGTGTGGATTTTAGGGTCGACAATTGTCATTTTTCTCTTTTTCGTTGATGCCTCTGCCTATGAGGTCTGAGTATCTGCCAATTGAATAGGGTCCGCCTCAATTTCAGGTTGAGGAGATGGAACTTCCATTTAGGCAGTAGCTTCCCCTTCCTGTGTTACTTCAATTCCCTTGGGTGGGTCTTCATGATGTAATTTGGGTTGTTCGAGTTGTAGAGGCCTATTGGCCTCAATAAGATCACCCCAGGTTATTTGAGTTTGACTCAGGGCCTTATTTACTATCAGTTTTACTAATCCATGGTGGTTGATGATAGTAGCATGACATTTTTCCTTCTGTTCTCTTATAGCAACCTCATGTAACATAACATTTAGAAAAAAAGGTAGATTGATTACTAACCGTTGTTTGAGTGCAGCTGACAGTTTGAGGTCGTGTGGGTGGATCACATCATACCTTCCATCGTAGGTGATATACCTCTATATTACACCCACTAGTTCTTTCCATGGCTTTCTGAGAGTGTTGGGGTTAAGTGCCTTTCCCTTTTTATCAAGTTCCTCTCCAGGGTCTAAGAAATATTCTACAGGTTCTTTGAGCATTGTATATCTTCTAGTCCATTTTATGCATGTGTTAAGGAGGCCTGTAACCTCTGTTACGATTTCTTGAGTGAATGGAATCCATATATCTTGAACCATGGAGATCCCTTCCTACAAGTTCTGGAAGAATTCGAGTGTAATGTTCGTATCATATCCTTGCAACCGGTTGAAGTACTTCGTCCACCCCAGCCGGTGTAGGATTTCTCTTGCCTGCTCAGTTATCTGTAGTAATGTTGGCTCTCGACGCACACTTCATCCACCCATATTTCTGTAAGCAGGTCAGAACGACTATCGTTCCTTGCTGCAACTTAACTCAACCATTTTTTGAAACAACAGAAATAGCAAATATAGAACAACACTGTGTATATATATAAAAAATGTGAATTTCTTCTTATTTACTGCACTCATTGTAATCTATCAGTAATTGTGTCGATCATCTACCCCCCATAAATGGAAAGGTCAACCTCGACCGTCAAAATGTACGAGTGTAATAATGGCGGGTAGTTACAGTGAGGTGTGATTATTGTTGTCGTCACCGTCGGAAAGACAATCATGAATAACTTTTTCAAAAAGCACTTGAATGGTATTTATGATAATCATCACTTTGTGTGGACAATTTGAATTGTCAAACCTATGTTAGAAACCCTTTTGAGGAAAAATATTCTGAATGATTTTAAATTTGTTCACGTGTTTAAAATTTTCCACATATCATAACATTGTTACTTTCTCTTTTTATTGGATATATCCAGAATGATAGCTTCATTGTTTAGAAAAGGAAATCTAACAACACACTAAAACTTGGCGTATTTAAAGTAAACTTCAATACCACAGGCAGAGCCACTGCTGCCAGCAGGCGTCCATAGCCTCGACAGGGTTTTCTCTTAACCCATAGATGAGCATGTATCCTTAATAAATAGTTTGAATTGTATTTTCCCAAGAAAACCATTATCCTAGTTTGGTAGCCATATGATGATAATGCCACTCACTAGATCGTAACCTAAGTGAACAAGTCGGCCCATGATGAGATCTCTTGTCCTTTGTGAAAAAAAATGCCAAAGGCCATTGCCCTGGTGTGGTAGCCATAGTGGGAATGTCACTTATGTTATTATCTGATGATCATAGTAGGTTGGCTCATGATGAGACCCCCTATCCTTTATGGAATAAGTTTATTACTTTGTTAAAAAAATTATTTTGATTTTTTTTTTTTAAGCTCTATCAAGGGAGGCTCATATACTCCTTAAGAGTGAGGGATGACATAAGAAGTGTAATAATGCCAAGTAAGAATGTATTTAGATTCCTTATTATGATATGAAATAAATTATCATTCAAGTATATGTAGATATATAGAGGAAAGAAACGAATTATGGTGGTTAATGAATTGTGAACCATTTTTAAGATAATTCGGAGAAACTAATCCAAAAAATAGTTTACTAAGGTATGTTAAATGAGCCACACAAAATGACAAATGAGAACTAGTGCTGACGAAAAAGGGATCAGTGAATATCATACCCAAAGGAGTGACTGACATAACAATGGCATACTTTGAGAAAGGAACAACAATAAGAAAACAAATCGTGAAAGGAACAACAGTTGTTCCTTTCGAACGGACAACACTATTAAAAAAAAGGAACAACATGCATTATCAGGGGAACAATAGTGTGACAGAAGGAACAACAATCATTATTTCAAATGGATGATATTACTTACAAAGGGAACAACAATCGTGCAAAGGTGACAACAGTTGTGCTTTTCAAAGGAACGACAATCATTTGTAAAGGAATCAACGATCATGCGAAGGTAACAACAGTCGTTCATTTCAAAGGAACGACAATCGTTTTGTTTTTAAATGAACAAAAGAGATGATGTTCAAACTTTTACCCATCTCATTAAGTGATTGAAAAACACCCACAAACATTTTAGTGAATCTATCATTGATTAGTCATCAACTAAATTCATTCAATTTCTATGGGTACGTTTATGCGATAATCGAAGTATTGGATGGTCTATAAGCATGTTCATCTTATTGTAGAAACAAGGTTTATATTTGCTGGGTTTTTTCAAAGTGAGATAGGAGCAAGGAACATAAAAGAGTGTTTAATTATATTCATTACAGTCATCTTTTCTAGTTCATATTCTCTCAAGTGACTTTCTTATAAAAAGAAAAAAACTAAAAAATCAATCAAATATGTAAAGAAAGCTATATACAATATGTAAAATGCTAAAAAAAAAATCATCATTTATGGAGTTGAGGCTGTTGGGTTACCTTCCTAGCCAACCAAAATTTGAACGGTAGGGTCCTTACTTACTTCTTGGCAGAAGGATTCCTTTGAAGGTGGGTGATGGTAGATTCGTAGCTGGTGTCCATTTATCAAAAAGGGAGAACCAAAATCGTCGATGGTAACTAAAGTGACAGTGCCATTATCATGAACTTCATTAATTTCATATGGTCCCAGCCACCTTGTTTGTAATTTTCCAGGAAAATCCTAAAATCTGGAATCATAGAGAAGCACCCAATAACCTTTCTAGGCCTTCTGATTTGACTTCGGGTTGAAGGGGCCAACGAAGTCTAGTGCCCATCTCTCGAACAATTATGTGACTTATTGTGATTTAAGGGGCATTTCATCAGCTTTTCCTGGTCGACCCATCCATTGACAACTATCATAGTTCTGGACATATTTCTTTTCATCTCTGAATATTGAGGGACAATAATAACCTATGTGTAAAATCTTATGTCCAGTTATGTGGTCTACAAAATGTTCGCCACAGGGTTCATCATGACCTACCTTGAATGTATCGTAGATTTCATCATCTGGTACATATCTACAGATCTAGAGATCATCCCCTGTGTGAAAGAGATATCCACCAATCCTGGTGAATCCTGCACTGCACTGGACAATCAATTTTATTTCTCTTGATGATAGATGTGCTGGTAGTTTCTCGGCTTCCAGATAATTTGCCACATTAGCATACCAAGGTGGCTTAGTAGTGATAGTGAACAGATGTTCATCTGGAAATTGATCTTCAACTATCAAGGAATCATTTGTTTTGGGTATGCGAGACAAGAAGTCTGCAACAAGATTCTCTCTTCCGGGTCGATCTTTTATGGTGATGTCAAATTCCTGCAATAGTAATAACCATCGAGTAACCCATCTATTAGTAATAGGTTTATTAGCTAGATATTTAATAGAAGAATGATCAGTATACAAAATAACTGGATAGCTTGTTATATAATGAATAAATTTATTGATGGCATGTATGACGGCTAAAAATTCTTTTTTTGTTACTGTATAATTTGATTCAGCGGGAGTAAGATTTTTGTTGATAAAATAAATAACGTAGGGTTTCTTGTCTTCTTCCTATCCAAGGACAACGCCTATGGCGATATCTGATGCATCCGTGGAAATCTGAAATGGTATTTTCCAATTTGGTCCTCTCAGCACCGGTGTTGTCGAAATCATCTTTTTGAGTCCTGGGAATGCCACATCACACATATCAGACCACTGAAATTACGCATTACCAATTAAAGCATGTAAAGGTGCAGCAATTCTTAAAAATGTTTTCATAAATCTGCGATAGTATCCTGAAGCGCCAAGGAAACTATGTACCTTAGTTTGTGTACATGGTGTAGGTACATTAAGTATTGCCTCTATTTTTGTTGGGTCTACCTTGATTCCGTATGAAAAAATATAATTCCCTAGTACCACACCTTCAGTCATCATCTATGACATTTTTCATGGCTTAAACATAGCCTGGTAGCAATGCATCATTCCAATACCTTCTCCATATTTCTTAGAGCTTGATCAAAGTCATCGCCATAAGGGGTGAAATCATCCATGTAAACTTCAAGCCCTTCATTAATTAGATCAGAAAATATGCTCAGAATGGCCCTCTAGAATGTGGCTGGAGCATTACATAATCCAAAGGGAAATACTCTGTATGCAAAGGTACCCCAGGGACATGTGAATGTAGTTTTATCTTGATCTTTCAGGGCAATCTGGATCTAATTATAGCCACTAAAACCATCTAGGAAAGAGAAAAACTTCTTCCCTGCTAAAGTATCCAGGACCTGATCGATAAAAGGTAGGGGAAAGTGGTCCTTCTAGGTAGCTTTGTTGGCTTCCCTATAGTCTACATAGATTCTCCATTTTCTATTCTTCTTGGGAAGAATCACTAGTGGGGAAACCCACCGACTGTCCGAGATCGATAATATAAAATCTACATCCAACAACTTTTGTAATGGATGGGTTGGGAATCTGTCCCAATGTAAATATGATGTGTTCAGAGTTGCAGATCAATGCCCTTCATGTCAACATACTCCCATGCAAAAGCCTATTGATATTTATAAAGGATTTGAGCCGGGTTTTTTTGTTGTTCCTCATCTAAATTGGCATTGACATTCAGAGACCTCCCTGGTGCAATCTCAATTGATTTGTTGTTATGGACAGTGGTAGTTAGGATTCCTTGTTCCATCAATTCTTCTAGTGGGTCTCCTTGTGCTTCACTATCTAGAACAACTTTTAGCATTTGGCATGTTGGATTACTTGTAATTGTTTGGTTGTTAATGAAGCTACTGATGACATCATCCTCTAATTGGTTCTTGAGTCTGAGAGCTTCTTCCAGTGTGAGAGGGGATCGTAGATCCTTTTCTAGATATCTTGGTGGTGGCAACTACGGATGTATGATAGTCCGGCTTGGTTTAGCTGGAGGATATAGGATGAGGTTATTTGTAACACCTCCTCTAGAAATTGTCATGTTACCCATGCAACATCCTATGTATGCATCTGCTGTTGCGAGCCATGGTCTTCCTAGTATTAATGGATGCCCATCGAGTCCACTTCTTGGTTTGATGATGAATAAATTTGTTGGATATTCCCAAGCGTCAACTGAAATTGCTATATCGTGTAATGTGCCAACCATTTTAACCATTGATCGATTAACCAATCGTAACATAATTGGGGTAGGTGTGAAGGAGTCGAAACCCAGGGTGTTGTAGGTTTCGATGGTGAGGATATTAATGGCTACCTCCAAATCTACTAGTGTATTTGGAAAATAATAGCCTTGTATATGAACTGTTACTATGGGGTTCCCTGGGTCTACATATTTGATTTTTTCTTGTCTACCTAAAAGGATATCAGACAAGGCTCCTACCACATGAACAGTTGATGATGAATTTTTAAATTTCCTAACAAGCTTCCTCCCACATAATTCTTTAATTGTTTTTCCATAAATTGGGATGTCTTTCAGAGCCTGCAGGAGTGGGATCTTAACATATAGATTATTTAGTTCCCCTACAATATCGAAGTTAGGATACACAACGGGTTTTTCTATCATTATCCTTTCGAGGAACGAGGGAGGAGGAGTTACATCCTTATCATGATTCTATTGCTCGACTGTGTTTCCTCCCTGCTTTGTTTCTTCCGTTATGACCACAGTCGAGGGTGTTATTATTGGTTGTATGTTATTTTCATTCTCATGTTCTTGGGGAACATTACTTTCTTCAAGAGAGATTATGCAGCCTGGCCTCAACCAGAGTTCATTTCACCCCACAGAGTTGATTTCTCCATCCACATTCTCAATAATCTGGACAAGTTGGACTGGTCTATTATTAGGATTTGGATGGAGTTGAGTTGGTAACTGAGGGCGTAATTGCGGTTGAGGGTTCTGGGATAATTGGAGTGGATATGTCAAAGTGGTTTGAGTTTGAGGGGCCATCCCCATGGTTTTATAGGTCATTCCCATGGGGCGCTGCCAATTTTGGTTCCAATTAGGGTTTTGGGTAGATGTATTGGACCACTTTGAAGGATAGGGGTTATTTTTCGAATTCTGCCAAGATGTGGTAGGGTATTGCGAGTTAGGCCAGGTAGGATTTGTAATTGGTTGATTTTTCCATGAGGGATTTACAGTTGGTTGATTTGGCCAAGTAGGATTTGCAGCTGGATATTGTTGGGACTGCTAGGTGGGGTTAGAAAATGGTTGACCTTGCCATGTATTTCCAAAATTTTGTGGTTGATTATACTGCCCAGAAAAGAAAGAGGAAGGATCTTGTAGCGTACCTTGGGGGTGAGCCTACCATTGGTGACGCTGGGTCATCAGATATACTAGTTTTTTTTCCTCTTTTGCCTCTTTGAAGACAAATTTTAATCCTGGGAGAGATGGGCATTGATCTGTTGCATGGTCTTTAGCACAGATTGCACACACCCGAGCCACATTCAAGGGAAATTCCCTCGGACCATGTTTTTTTCTGCATCGGTGGAAAAATATGGCCAAATTCTGCTCTAGTTTTGCTTGTTTATGCTTAATAGCCTGCAAGACATCCAATTGTGTAGTTAGAGTGCTCAGAATGTTGGTTTTGAAATTTTCTAAGAGATTACCGACTTCTCCTCAGGTAACACCCCCATTGGTAATATTTCTATTTCTCATGAGGGAAGCTCACATCCCTGATTTGGTCCATGAACTTACACGCAAGCACCTGATGCATAATTAGACAATGTTATCATAAGTTTCCTAATAAATATCACCCTTACCCATTAAATTCAATGTTTCTACCCATTCATCTTTCATTCATTTTATCAGACTTGCTTTAAGGACCTCACCTGGTAGTGTACCGTAAGGAGATCTTTGCAAATTATATTGAAACCTTTCAACATATTCTTCTAATGTCTTGTTTTCTTTTGCAGTCATTTGAAAATTTTCATCTTTTAGATCCCTGGTTCTACAATAATCCTGATATTTTTTCAAGAAGGCTTGTTTCATTTCATCCCATGAATTTATAGTTCCTCCTCCCAATCCCATAAACCAACGTAAAGCTACTCCTTTCAAAGTAGAAGGGAACAAATTTAGTTTTTTGGGTTCAGAGGTGTAGTCATAACCTCTACATAGGACATCAAATTCGAATAGGAACACATCAGGGTCTTCTCAGATCAATCCATGAAAGGTTGGAAGATGTTGTAGCGGGATGGATTTCATTGGGGAATTTCCGATTGGATCAACTATAGAATATTCCAAAGTGGAAGTCTGGGGTTGCAACATATTTGGTTGCGCCATTTGGTCGAAAATATGCCAATAATCTTCAGGAATTTCTCGGCCTGGGTGCTCTATTCGGGGTGATTGATTATTTGATCCCCTAGGGAATTTGATCGCACTACCTCTATCGGGGATTTCGGGTACGCCCTCTTCTGTCACAGGAGATCTAGGATCAGGTTGTGGTGATGGTTTTTCCTTAGCAACCCCGCTGGTCTCCCCTTCTCCTTCTTCCAGATTACAAGTGTTTCCCTCGTCTAAAGGGATGAGAGGTGGAATATATGTGTTTTGAAAAATTTTCTCAGTCCCTAATTTTTTCTATGAACCTTAGCATGGGCTACAGTTGGTGAATTTGTTTCCTGAGGGATTTAGGTGGATCCTTTTTGAGGTCCAACCGAGGCTTGAGATTCATCTTTTCGAGTGATTTCGTCTATGAAAGTTTTTCTTCAAGGGGCCATCGGGACCTGATTTTTTGTAGTTTTTGGTGGGGGTTTTGCTTTTTCGGGTTCTTTTTTCTTAGTCATACACACTTCACACAAAAAATTCTAATCACCTATAAAGCCTCTATATACCAGCTGGAGGCTTATTGCCTACGTAGGTTCCTATCTTCCGTCTTCAATACCTCATCCTCCAAAGACACAACCTATGCTACCTTTGACAGTCTCCCTGGCAACGACACCAAAATGTTGGGCTCTAAAGATGTCCTAAAAACAGCCTTAGTTTGACATTAATTTATCAACCCAAGGGTTCGTCTTTTATCTCAAGAATATCAGCAAAGTCTATGCAGGTAGTTGTAAAGGCTAAAATCGTGTAGTTAAAGAAAATATGAGTTCATCAACAATCAAGCTCCTCACACATTCATTAAAAATCTAAAACTAATATCTTACTTAATAGAATTGAAATCTAATATATAACATGTTGTGAATTTAAAGGCATTAATTGAATTGTTGAATTGATCTAATTAAGAAACAATAATTTAATCTATGAAAAGCTTGATAAACTGATCTATCAACTATTAATCAACTTGCTGGAAAAGAAACTGTGAGGTACTATATCTATGAATTGGAACAACACATGTTATCTAATCGAAGGGACAACAATGTAATCTAATTGAAAGGAACAACAAATGTTAATTTAAACGAAAGGAACAACAAATGCTAATTTAAGCGAAAGGAACAATGAATGCTAAATTAAGCGAAAAGGAACAGCACGTGTGAAAATAAGAGGAACTGTCAAGTAGTAAACTACAACAATGGAAACTGGAACAACAATCGATAACATTCAAAATGAAGCATCTATCTTATGTAAGCAAACATCGTAAAATCATTAACACCCTTATGCATTTATTTTGACCATTGCAAAAGAGATTTAAAACACAAAACAAAAATCACACTGATACAATTACAGATTGAGACAGTAACTCTTTCAGATTGGGCCCTTGGTCCTCAGAAGCACTGCTACTAGAAATTCAGTATGAAAGAATGGTAAAAACAACAAAAACTTCTATTAATTCCATGACTAGTACAACATTTACAAAAGACTGTTTTCGCAGAGCAATTCTGAATTATGAATGCTTGGATAAAATTCTTAGACAATCCTTTCCAGGATCCATTACCCTCTATATATTACAATAATATGGGTAAATTAAGCAATCATGAGGATCGAGAGATCCTCAAGATTTCTTTTTCTATTTATAAACTTTACAAAATAGAGAATTATTCTCCCTCGAAACTGCTTTATGCCCAATATCTTTAACCTCCAATAGCTTGTGTATCTTCAAAATTTCTCTAGTTATCCTAGGTTTAACAATATTTATCCACTCCTATAACAAAATAAAATAATTCCAACTGTATTTTAGAATTTATTAAATACAACTCAATAATATTTCTAGAAGACATTTCAATCATTTAATATCCTATTTATTCCTAGTTAACAGAAAATTCAATCAAGATTATATCATAAACCGTGGGAATAAGGAGGATATTTGTACCTTTTTCATAACCCAACACTCGTACATCCAACAAATGGTTCCATTTCTGGCTGGAGCTCAGAAGGACAACCTGGAAGGGGTTTGGTAAAGAAGATGTAGTGGTAGTAAGGGATGTTTAGGCCATGGAGTCCTATGAAGTAAGATATTGAAATATGGTTGGAGACAAAGCAACTACATTTTATGCAAAAAGATAATAAGGGGTCCAGGTACACACCACGCCAGTATCTGCAGAGTTATGTGTTTACTGATTTGCATGAAGCATATTTCTGTTATTTTCTAGAGTTATTACATGAGTGAATATTGAGGTTGAAAGATACCCATGTGAACAATTAGATTAGGCTAGTAGAGTGGACTCCTGAAAATATTGGGCGATTGGAAAGGGTTAATAACAAATTCATGCACGCAATGGATTTATGGCTAGATAGTATTACTACGAGGTTTATCACTAAGTTTTTAGTAGATACAACAAAGTCATATACTGCTGAAGAGCATGATTTATTCAAAGGACCCATAGGGAGGTACATTAGGTCTCTTTACATGTGAATCAAAATATTATTACATGATAAAGGTGTGATGACCATGGAATCAAATATCTAGATCACTATGCATGCATGGGGGATTTGGGGTAAGCACTAAGGAATATCTGATAAATGGAGAAGGTTGTGGAGAGTAGCTAGAAGAAGGAAGCAATGCACCCCATCATGATGGATGATGAATAGGCCAGGGAAATCATAAGGAAAGAAGGTGTGACACGCAGAGGATGACCCTACCAGTATACAATAAATAACAAGAAGAGGGCAATAGCCAAGTGAGAGGTCTTGTACAATTATGAGGAAGAGTAGAGTATATCCACACCATAGGGAAGATTGAGGATATCTTGTATGCCACATATGAGAGGAAAACCAACGGTCATGGGTCTGGTGCAAAAGAAGGCTCTCCATTCCATATATGAATTAGTGTGGAACCACAACCCCATATGCGACTAAGACATCTGAAGAAGAAAAACCAATTAACCAACAAGTGATTAACAGTAGAAGAATTTGTACAGGATGTGGGTCCAGTAGCAGAAGCGCAAGTTCAACAAGTAGCTATCAATTATCTACACCATGCGGAGGTGGCAGTTCAACGAATTTCACAATGGAAGGAAAAGATCCAACTATTAGGTTACCAGAGTTCCGAGGGGATGGGTCAGGTGATCTATAAAATAATTTGTTTATCTGTGAGAAGATATGGGAAGCAAAGTAGATTACAAATGAAGATACAAAGGTTGTGCATTTGGAATCACATTTAGAGACCGTGCATTATATTGGTACATGGGTCTCGCAACAAATAACTCAATGGGAATGCATAAAACTATAGCAGAGGTGAAGAGGCAATTAATAAATGAATTTCAAAAACCAAGTTCAGAAGTCTCATTTATGAATGAAATGATAGAGATTAAGAAGTAACCAGGAGAATTAGTCTGGGAAGTGGACTAGAAGTTCAAGGGGATAAAAGGTAAGTTAAAGTACATTATTACTTATACGCAACATAGACATTTGTTTTTTTATCCTCTATTTCCACACTTGAAGTATCCTTTGAGACAACAAAAATTCCAAAGTCAAGTTGAGTCTATGTAGGAAACCTTACAGCTAGAGGAAAACTCGTACAATAATCTAGATCCAACTGTTGAAGAGTTGAAGCAATATTTGAATAACTTAACATTCTAGTTGAATCAAAACAAAGGAAATAAGAAAAGAGAATAAGTCTGGTGTACAATGTGTAGGACACAAGGCCATCACAAGAATGAGTATCCATTATTTGTGCAATATATTGGAGTGGGTATGCCAAACCCTTTATCTTCACGAGGACCATGGTTTTATATTTGAAAAACACATGGGAATGATCCCTATCACTGCCCCCTGATGCATAAGTATTAGACAGTACTGAAGAGAACATTTTATAATTTTTGCAAGTTAGTTGGACATGAAGACAAGGACTGTAGAACCTTGGAGATGATGAAATAAATGATTGTAGATACATATGGGGTGTAGGATGAACGTGTAACAGGAAAATATGCACACTAGCCACAGTATAATCTCGTGCAGTAGTATGCAACACAACCACAATATAATGCGCAACAATTTCAAGGGAAACAACATTATAATCCCGCGCAATAGTGTGCAACACCACCATAGTACAATAACATGAAATCACATTATAATCAAGGACCCCAGTATAATACATCACATGAAGATAATCGAGGAAACAAAGGAGGATTCATAGGAAGAGGAAATGGAGGAAGAGGATTTGGAGGAGGTTGAGGACCAGTTATTTATCATAACTATTAGAAACCAAGGAATTATGCAAGAGACTTCCCATAGCCACCTACAGCATGTATTTATTGTCGCACAGTAGACCATGAAATAGAAGACTGTCCCACACTTTTGATAAAAATACAGGACAAGTGGAACCATACCAATCAGAATGTACAATGGATCAGGGTGGAAAATAGAGAAGAGGACATGAATAAGATTAACATATTTACTAGAGGTGGATCTAAGACAAGAGAATATGAGGAAAAGAAGGATCAATACTAGTACTGGTGGGTTAGGAAGAATACAACGCCTAAACAGAAGTTTGATGCGCTCAAAGAGAAAGAAATATTCAAAGAGGCTAGGTAGGAGATTCTGAAAGAACATATTGCATCTACTTCAGGGAAAAAACTAAAAGATGAGATACCAGTGTATGACATGCCTTCATTATTTGATCAGACTAATCAAGAGGAGTCTTCAGAACAAGTAAAAAACTTAATAGAAATTTTGGGAGCCTGTGTCAAATTGTTGAATGATAAAAATTCCTTACAAGTACTGCAAAATTTGTTAGAAAAGTGTAATTTTGGGGAAGAAGGGGTAAAAATAGTAAATCAAGTCCGTAAGAAGAGAATAACCAATAGGGAATTCAAATTGAATGCCAACATAATATATTTCAACACGGGGGATATTATACTACACTTAGGGTCTAAAGTCAATGTTCTGCCAAAGAATCCTTGGGAAGCTATGGGAGAACCTCAACTGGGATATTCGCCTATTCAGTTGAAGTTGGAAAATCAACACAAAGTGGTGCCAATTGTTAGGTTGAAAGGGATTCCAGTAGATCTATATGGTGTGCACATCATGGAAGACTTTGAATTCATTGACATAGTGGACAACACTTTGCAATATCCAACATTGTTGAGTTTGGATTGGGCTTTTGATAACCAGGATATTATCAATTTGAAGTCCAAAAAGATTATCTTTGAATATGGAGAATACATATTTATTAAGCCATTAGATCCCTCAGAAGTAGGAGGGTATGTGGAACCTGCGACAAACAATATTATTATAGAATATGTGAATCAGTTATAGAAAACAACCACGCGCAAAGAGGATTATATCAACCTAACTGCAAATGGAATGCTCAATTGGAGGAGTATTAGTTCTTGTGCTTCAGACTCTGACATAGGACTGGAGAACTAGAAACAACGACTACATGAATTATCTAGCAGAAGATGTTCCATCATGACATGTGCACTGAGATGGATTGGTTCATAGGTAAGAGAGCCTCCTACTTTTTATGGTATGAATGACTTAGAAGAGTTTTTGATGAAATTTTAACTAGAAGTAGTAGAAAGTTAGAGATTAACAGTATTAGATATTTCTTTAAAATCTACACCTTCCTTTTGGTGGGGTACACACAAGGAGAAGATCAACAATTAGTTTCAGTGCAAAAAGTTACTGCGCATCAGATTTGGCACAGAGCAGGAGCATAGATATGAGGAGAAATATGACTGATTTGGAAAACCTCAAGAACATGTAGATAAGTGCATGGTTCAATGGATATCACTACCACTAGAAGAATGGCCACACAATTTTATTCGCACATTATAAGGTATTCCAAAGAGCTGGTACACAGAATAAGAACAATGAAGAGAAGCTACAAATTGGGAAGAGATACAACATAATTTTTTCGTCACATTTTCCTTTGAGCATGATAATCCATAGATAGATACAACAATGAAAGTAGTAAGATATAGGATATTTTAAAAACTAGAATTTGAAATAATCCCAACATATTAGAAGTAGGCTAGAAAAACAATTAAGAAATTGCTACATTGTTATCACGTCGTAGAAGAAGAAGATCCAACAGAAGATAATCCACACAATATACAGATCCCATAAGTGGAAGGTGAAAGGGAAGTACAAGGTCCCAAGATTGATTTAGAAGCTTATGATGCACCATTAAATATCAAGAAGGTAAACATTGGAACTATAGAAAACCCAAATATGGAAAGTATTGGATATTATTGGGATAATCAGACAGTAGAAAGGATCACATAATTACTGCACGAGTACATTGACTTGTTTCCAACAAAATTCTCAGAGATTAAGGGATTAGTAGGAGAGCTAGGAGAGATGAAGATCCCTTTGAGGCCAGAATCTAGACCTATCAGACAGAGACCTTACAGATTGAATCCAATATATAAAGAGAAAGTGAAGGAATAAATTGATAAGATGCTAGAAGTTGGTGTTATAGACTGTGGAAGAGTCAGAATGGATCAGTCCTATGGTAGTGTAGAAAAAGAAGCAAGGAGGGATCATGATTTGTGTAGATTTGAGAAAATTGAATGATGCTTTCCTACATGATCATTTTCCTACCCCATTTACAAATGAAGTTTTGGAGAATGTAGGTGGTCAAGAAGCTTATTCATTCACATATGGGTTTTTCAGGATATCATCAAATAAGGATTGCATCGGAATATAGACATAAGGCCACATTTGCGATATAATGGGGGTCATTTCAGTATACAGTTATTCCAATTGGGTTGAAGAATGCACCAAATTGGTTTTCAAGAGTAGTAGTAGCAGCCTTTAAGGACTTTATTCATAATTTTTTATAAGTTTACTTGGATGACTATACAATGTTTAGTCTATTGAAGGACCATGTCAAAGTATTAAGGATGATGTTAGATAGATGTAGACAGTATCAGACATCATTAAATATCAAGAAATGTATTTTTAGCGCACCTTTTGGGACTTTTTTAGGGCATGTGGTGTGTAAAAAGGGTCTGCTGGTTGATCCTACTAAAATTGTTGTCATAGTTAACTTACCACCACTGAAGTCAGTGCACCAGTTGAAGAGTACATTGGGGAATACATGGTATTACAGGAAGTTCATAAGGGGATATGCATAGATTATTGTGCTAATGGAGAAGTTGTTGAAGAAGGACACTAAGTATCAATGGAATGAGGAATTCCAACAGAGTTTGGATATTTTGAAGGAGAATATGGTCACTACGGCGATTATAGTGTTTCCATAATAGGAAAAATAATTTCATGTGCATGTGGATGCATCTGCAATAGCATTAGGAGCAGTATTAACCCAAACAGGAGAAGGTGATATAGATCACCCTATAACCTTTACCAGCAGAAATTTATCATATTCAGAACATAACTATGACACTACCGAAAGGGAAGGATTAGCTATGGTGTATGCTTTGAAAAAATACAAACATAACTTGTTAGGGAAACATTTCAAGATGTTTACAGATCATTTTTCTCTAAGATATTTATTCAATAAGCCAATGTTGGGGGGAAGGATATGAAAATGGCTACTTTTGTTCCAATAATTTTACATTGAAGTTGTGGTGAAGCCTGGAAGATTGAATGTAAGACCATATCACTTATCCAGGATAACTAATGGAGAAAAACCCAGTAACTTCAAAGAAAACTTTCCTGATGCATAATTATTTTCAGTATAGATAGATCATGAGTATTTTTACAAAATTATTGAGTTTTTGAGTACATTCTTTGCACCAATATAATTTACTACTGCACAGAAGAAAAATTT
Source organism: Picea mariana (assembly GCA_032191745.1). Lineage (NCBI taxonomy): Eukaryota > Viridiplantae > Streptophyta > Pinopsida > Pinales > Pinaceae > Picea > Picea mariana. The sequence continues at coordinate 21,731 of JASDQU010713462.1, read as the reverse complement.
GGTGGTGAGAGTTGTATATTATCAATTGATTGAAGGTCATTTATACAAAATGGGAGAAGATGTGTGATGGAGCATGAAAGGCCTATGATTTTAGTAGAGGCACATTACACAGGAAAAGATACCATGTAGATGGTATTGCAAGTAGGCTTATAGTGGCCAATAGTTCACAAGGATTCAAAGGAATACCGTCAGAAGTGCGATGTTTTTCAAAGAGTTGGGAAACCATCCAGGGGGGATGAAATTTTGTTGAGACCTCAAGTAATTTTACAAGTTTTTGATAAGTGGGAAGTATATTTTGTAGGTCCAATTAATCCACCAGCCAGAAGATCAAGATCCAGATATATTATTACAGCAAAAAAATACTTGACTAGGTGGGATGGGGAAAAAACAGTAAAGGATTGCAGCACGAAGACTGTAGAACACTTTTTATTTCAACATGTAGTGATAATATTTGGATGTCCAAGAATATTGATGAATGATAAGGGGACTCATTTTATTAACAGTACAATTAAGTAAATGCTTGACGAGTTTAAGATACATCATTAGAAGAGAACTCCTTATAACCCTCAAGCAAATGGAACAGTGGAAGCATTCAACAAGATTTTGGAGAATTCCTTGACAAAGATTTTTAATGTGAATAGATGATTGGGATTTTAATGTACCAACAATACTTTGGGCTTATAGGACTACATGCAAGAAACTAACAAGGAAAACACCCTTTATATTGGTGTATGGACAGGAAGCAATAGTTCCCTTAGATTATCTGATACCAAGTCTGCACATTGCAGCAATTACAAACATGACAGAAAGGGGCCCAACGCAGTAAATATTGGCTCAGCTGATGGAATTAGAAGAGGAAATAATCATAGCAGGTTTCTGTTAGGAGGTACAAAAAACAAATGATAAACAATGGCATGACATACATATCAAGAAGAAGAATTTTAAGGAAGGAGATCTGGTTCTCCTCTATGAAAGTAAGTATTTGCAGCACCCGGGGAATCTTACAATGCATTGGCTAGGGCCATATCAGATAAAGTATGTCACAGATAGAGGTGTTGTACAACTATTGTTGGATTACTGAGAGGGGGGGTGAATCAATAATAGAGCAATTTAATCATTTTGCACCATAAAATGAAAGTGTTATATCAATGTAGCATTATCATCCAATAGTTGCAAATTAAATAAACAATGAACAAATGAGCAATCATACACATACACAATACACCAATGTTTTAAGTAGAAACACAAAGTGGGAGAAAACCACATAATTCTTTTTATTATATGTATTTAAGAATTACATTCATTGGAAGCACCAACTTCCTTAGTTTTCTAGCTGCAACTAGAAGGAGGCTCCAACCCCCTAGTTTCTCAGGCTACAACCTGAGGGAAGCTCCAACTCCCCAATTCTCTGTCTACAACCAGAAGAAGGCTCCAACCCCCTAGTTTCTCAGGCTACAATATTAAGGAAGATCAAAATCCACAATTCTTTGGCTACAACCAGAAGGAGGCTACAACCCTCTATGTTCTCCGGCTACAACCGAAAGGTGGCTAAAACCACCTATCCTTTCCCCGTCCAACCACCTTGAAATATAAGTAGAATGATAGAACCACTATCACACTATCACTGTGAGATATACTTCTATAAAAATGTACCAATCAATCTATAATCAACCTATACCATAAACAAGTGCATCAACCATGCACCAACCTATACCAAACAACCTGTAATCATAAAGTACAATAAACAAGTGCATCAACCATGCACCAACCTGTACCTCAACCTATAATCATTCTGTACCATAAACAAGTGCATCAACCATGCACCAACTTGTACCTCAACCTGTACCATCAATAAGTGCATCGTCCATGCACCAAATATGTACCAATGATGCATCAAATACACATAAACTATGACTCATCAAGATGTACCAACATCATAAACTATACACCGCATGTGTGTGCCAACTCATTAACTACTTGTCTTAACCATGTACCCAACATGTACCTCAACCATATACCAAATACATATACCAACATAACCATCAAAAGTTATCTAGCAATACATCACACTATCCATAACCAAATACCATAAACCATTACATCAAACCATGTTCCACAACCTCACTGTTATACAACCTCTATCTATAACATACCTCAACCAAAAGCCCTCATCAATTTAATCATCCAAATCTCATTTATAAATCTGTAATAGACCTGATGTATATGATCACATACCAGCAAACCTTCCTTAACTTTAACAACAAGAGACTATCATTTTATCAAACTTTACTTTAGTCTCACATGACTAATTTTGGATTAGTCAACAACCCTAAATTGAAATAATCATAACTATGTACCTCTAATGAATAAAGATACGAAAATGGTATACACTATTCTTCGGTGCCTTTTATACAATTCCTCCAGATTTCGCTACTTGGAACCTCTCAGAAAAGGAGTTATAGCAAAAATGGCATACCTTGTTGAATTCTGGCTTATTGTAGCGATCAAACTTGTAGAGAATTCCTTGCACAGAATATTTGTTGTATAGATCTAAAAATGGTACAAACATACTACAGAATGTACTCTAAACAATACATTTGGTCTTATGGAATTTGGATCTGTTATGAAGACGTTATGATGTTTTTACCCGAAACACGTGTTTTAGACTAGTTTCAGGACTAGCCACAAACCCTATTTTCCATGGAGTGTAACTCCAAAAATACAACGACCCACAAGATGTAATTTTTATCACAAATACTTGGATATGTTTACGCAATGGCCTACCAATTTCATGGTTTGAATTATTCTATAAAAAAATTTATTGCGAGAATGGTGAGATGACCTGTAAATAACATACCTTAGAAAGCATCATCAAAATAATTTATCCTCCCTTGAATTTCGGCCTTCTTTACTTCACCTTCCCTTTGAAATTTGGCTTATATATCCTTTGGTTACCTCAGTCACTTGTAGATATTCAATATGCTCAAGTGTCATTAAAATGAGAGACCCTTGCCTCTTATTTATACTTTTATGTAGCTTCCTCAATGGGTTACCTTTTAACCATCTTAAAGCACTTTCCTTATTTTAGGGCTAACCCACTTCTAGCCACTTGCCCACTTAGTAATTTTTCCATTAACTTTATTATTTAAAGAATTTCTTTTGTATCCACTTTGACTTATAGTACACTCATCACTTCACTTTATTATTTAAATAATTTCTTCTTTGCAACCACTAAACCACTTTCCTTATTTTAGGGCTAACCCACTTCTAACCACTTGTCCACTTAG
>JASDQU010713462.1:3835-15238 GCA_032191745.1 Picea mariana | reverse complement strand
TAATCACAGCATGATATTCTCCTCAAGAAAATCATAACTAGCGCTGCCTGATTTTCTATATTCACTCTATAGGATAAAATCACCTGTGCAATTTCGGTGCCTTGGTGCTCTTGCTCTCTCCACAATGAAAAAAAAAATCCTCACGATCACCTTAACACCGGAATCAAGGGGATCCTGTTTTCTGCTCATTGTGGCTGTCGGTTTCAGGACAAAGCTGGCCAACTGTTCTGTTGGTTCCTAGATTGAATGCTTTTGATATTTCGAAAGATCAAGCGTTTAATCCACTCTGTGTATCTCAAAGTTCAATGAGGATCGACTCTTCATGGGACCTTTACAGCCTAAGGTGACCATCTTCGCGTTTTCCAAGTGAATGCATTGGTTTGCAGATTACGGCCACGTAGTCTCAACGACCTCCAACGTATTCAACATTCGTGGCTGCATGGTAAGAGATACGTAATGTTTGAAATTTTAGTCATAAAATGTGCTAGACATATAAAAGACAAATACATGCACAAGATTTTAACAACAAAAATCATTCTTTTAACTTTATAAGTGGCAAGGATATACATATTTTAATAAGTTTTGGTGGTATCGTTTTAAGCCATATTCTAAATACTTATTTAGAGTATGACTTTATGTAATGCTTTCTAAAACAAATGGAATTTTTTTCAAATCTTTTGGTAAAAAGTGAAAAGTTTTATTTTGTAAAAGGAGATTTCTTATTGAGCCAAGAGTGAGAGATGATATTTTTTTAAACATCAAAAAGTTTTGAAAGTTTCTATTGTTGTCATCAAGGTAGTTGAAGTTTCAATTGTTGTCATCAAGGTAGTTGAAGGCTCGGTGTGAGTAAATTATTCAAAATAATTGTAATAAAAGCATCTATTGACTATGAGAATCTCTCTTGAAAAGGAAAAACTCCATGTGTCAAATATTTTAATAAAAGCATCATTTTTCGTCGTAGATGTGTCCTAGACATGGCCTAAAATCAAATAAGGAGGTCTAAGGATGATTGTGCTTGTGTGATGGTGGTTTTCTTATGGTTTTTTTATGTGGTGATTTTGTGTTTAGTTTTGACACTCGTAACCTATTGTATAACGCAACACACACAAAGTACTAAGTCAAGAACTTACAATCAAAAGTATCTGTCCGAGCAATTACAAGCAATCAAATCATATCGATGAAGGAAATGCAATCAAATTAATAAAATGAAAATTTTCTCAAGTCATTGCAATAATGGACACATCAAGCTCATAATTAAGGAATCAAAACATCAACAACAAATTAAAATTTGAAGATCAATTCAACTTTGGAATCAACATTCATTGCAACCGTTTTTTGTAAGTGTCAAATCAAATCAAGTTGAATTACATTGTAATTTTTGGGTGCATTCTCAGTTGAACCCGACATCCTCTATATTTTGAGTCAAATTTTCAATTGTTGTGCATGAATATGAATCATTGTAAACATCAATGTTTGGGTGCATTTTCAGTGGTATGTGACACCCTCATCTTGCTAGAGACAAGTACAAGTGAGCGTGAAGATCAAGCGAGTGATTCAAGTGAGCGAGTACAAGCGAGTGTGAAGAGAAAGTGAACGAGAAGTTCAAGCACCACGTTCAAATGGAGCGAAATCTATAATTATTAGAGTTACTGAACACTCTAATAAACACCACTGAAGGAAACATAGTGATATTGAACAAAACAAGTGTTCAATTAGTGTTGACTTGTTTGCAAGCGATAGAAGGAAAAGTTAGGCTTTTTCAAGATCAATCCCAGCTATTGAATGATGAGTTGATAGATCTCAAAAATCAATAGCCAGTGAAGTGTTTTGAAATAGTTTTTGTTCAGCACAATCCTCTCTATGATGATGATGTTGATGTTTTTGATCAACAATCAGTGAAGGAGAAACTCAGTAAGACAAATGCATATACAAAAAAAGATGAAGCTAATCACGAACCTACATTTCAAGAGTTTTCTTTTGAGTTTAATGAAGAAAAACTTTAAATGATGCACCAACATGGAGTGAATCAACTTTCACAGATGTCAAAGAAACAAATTCAGAACACTCTTTCCAAGCCCATCATTAGAGCTTGGGAAGAAATCAACTACAATAAGAATAGAACAAGACTTGGATATGACAAGGAAGTTACCTTTCATATTCTCGATTATTCCAGACCAATCGAATTCCAAGGTGATGGATTCCTTCAAGAAGTTTCAACTTCACATGTTCAAGTTCAACATCATAATGCGAAGTGCCAACATTGCAATTGAGTTGGTCACATGGAGAATCATTGTTTTGATCTCCATCCTTGCCAGCATTGTGCCAAACATAACCATTCTTCAGAAAGATGCTCAACACTGAAGAAACATGCAAGATTGAAGATTCACTATGAGTGGATCGATCCTTGGCAGTGGTCATCAAAAACCAAGCGATTACATAATTCTTATCATATAATTCAATCTCGAGTAAATACCAATCTTGCAGCACATAGCCTTTTTGTACCTCACATAAGTGGTCCCCTTATGGCATAGCTTTCGAGCATGGCCCTCACGGGATGAGATAACATGTAGTTTTTTCCACATGCCCACTTTGCGTTGTATACAAATAGAACAAGTATGGTACTCTCTTGATCCTAGAGGGGGGAGTACAATGATGTAACTCTTTTGAGCCTTAAGGGGGGGAGTTCAAACATCAAATGATGATGGTTCATGAAACCACTTGTGGTCTCTCCTTTCAGTTGAAAAAGGGGGGAATTGATGATGGAATTGAAGATGGTTCTCAAACCGAAAGTTTCGACAACAAATATGCCAAATGAGCATGACATTTTCCAAATGGGAAACTGCAGTTTGTAGATGGTAGAATTTGGCAGGATTATGGTTCAATGACTTGCAATTGAATCATACACATTATACATTAGGATGTTGTTGGACACCTAAAATTGTCAAAATTGGTTAGTGGTCATCCAAAACCACCAGATACACGGTATCAATTGGTCAGTGGTTATCCCATACCACAGATTCAGAGAGCACTTCAATGATACATTGATAGTAGAGTGGTGATACTACATGTTCACCAATTAACATAAGACATCAGATTCTTCTAAGTTCAAATACTTAGAAAAATGATCGAATTGTCAAGCAATCATGGAATGTTCAGATATTGCAGCTATTCACCTCCATATCTCAACTCTCTTCCACTTCATTTCAGATGAACCATTCAACATCAAGATTGGTGGTTTTTTAAGAAGTTATTCATTGAGGCTCAACTCTGGAGTTTCAGTATGAAGACTTGGAAATGATATCAATTTTTTTATGCTTCATTGTTGGTATTATTGATCAGACTTGTGATTGAGGGGGGGAATGTTAGCCTATGACTTACCTTACCAATCACTAAATTTAATTGTCACCTATAATTTTATTATTCATTTAGGATATTAGTAATATATTCTCAAGTGATGACTAATGAGTTAGTTAAGATTTCCTATCCTAGTCATCATGCATGATTTTAGGATCTAGAGAAAATCTCTCTATGAGGTGGCATCACCCATTGTACTATAAATATGTACTATTGGTGTGAATATGATAGTGTTGGCTAGTGAGCCTTTTCCATCATGTTGTTGTTATTATGCATGTTTTATAACATTTGGTGGGAGGACCTCAAGGAAATCAAAGGACTGAAGGAAAGCATACTGACTTGGAAGAGGTTTGAGAGGTACTTCAGAAAGGCATACTATGATAGCAATTTTTTCCACACTCCATGCATCTTGATTTGATGGCATTCCAATTCCCTTTACAGACCCACATGACCCCATTTTGTTCACTCAAGAGATAAAAATACAATTTTTTGTCCATATACGTGGGTCACAATTAGACAACTCCTGTATGCACACGTTTCTCCATTACATAGTGCGTACATTAAGTTTTGTGCTCAAAAATTAAAAATATGTCAGGTTTCCATGCCATTTCACAAGATCCATGATCCTTGACCTTCCATATATGGAAACGCTCCGACCTGATGCTTTAGTTCCATTTGGAGGCTATAAATCGAACCATATATGAGCCTTGAACACACATCATTGAGAGAAACGACATTTTGGAGAAATTTCACTTCATATTGAGTCTACATCCCTTTTTCCTTGAAATTATGAACTCTTTATGTTCTGCTCCCCAATCTCTTCATATCTTGATATGGAGAACCTCATTGAATCCTACTACTTGTGATCTTGCCTTTGTGGATGATTGAACTGGTGAAGGCCCAGCTGGAGGGACTTGGTTTCTCGGTTCTGATATGTGCCATTACAAAAGTTTGTCACCTATGTACTTATGTTGATTATATTAATAGAAATACTCCTTTATTGTCAAATTATATGTCGCAAATATTTACATTACTTTCCATGGGCATATTTGTTATACATTTTAATGGATTATGCTAGTTTATATGCTAACTTTCTATATAATTTCTATATGTTTGTATATCTTGATTGTTGAAGACAAGTTGAAGGAATCAAGCTTTTGGTCAGGTGCTCAGCTTCTTCAGATGTTTGGACGAGGCAGACACTTAGCCTTCTCTTGTTATCATTTCCATTTATCTAGCATACTTGAGTTTAGAGTTGATTTATGGGTGTCGTTATGTCTTTTTTGGTTTACCTCTTTTCATAGAGATTTTCCTCGTAACAGAATTGGTGACTCAAGTGGGGAAGATCTCCCTTTTGGGGTATTGGGTGATTTTTCTCCTTCACTGCTCTATGTTTTCCTGTGTTTATATGTTGCATGTTTCTTAACAACCTTTATTTTTCTTGGTATCTTAGTTTCTTGGATTAATCCTTTCCTAGTTACTATTTTTCTTGGCATACACAGTTTTTCCCTTAATAGTCACATATGTACGTGGGTTTTCTGTGTTTAGGGTGCGTACATACGTGGGTTGTATGTTTTTAGGGTGTGTACATACTTGGGTTGTTTGTGTTTAGGGTGCATACATACTTGAGTTGTCTGTGTTTAGGGTGCGTACATACATAGGCTGTCTATGTCTTGGGTGCATACATAATTGAGTTGTTTGTGTTTAGGGTGCGTACATACGTGGGATATCTGTGTTTAGGGAGCATACACATGCCTATGTTCCCTTAACAGTTGCGTAGACCATTTTCTAAGCCTTTTTGGCTCAGTTTTGTGTTTTCTTGGTGGGTTCTGTGTGTTGCTGAGTCTTCTTGGGTCTCTGTCCATTCTGTTGAGTGTTTGCAGAGTGATAGGAAGTTGCTTCATTGTTGAATTTTTTGGGCAAACTCATTTCTTGTCATTTTTTGTCCTTGCATTTTTGTCTAAGTATGTAACAACCTTCTTTTCACCGAACATTATTTAGTAAGTGAATACAGTGTAAGTAGCATTTTTTTTAAACCAAATTTAACGTAACATAACGCAACTAATTTCCATCAGTATAGAATACAATAAACAACACCTTACCTACGCAAACACAATTCCATTGCTCAAAAAATTCTTGTCGGTCTAACACTAGTTCTAAGTGATTCAATCTAAGGAGAAAAATGGTGTTCATGTAAAATAATCTTATTACTTCACTTGAGGTTGCACACCTTGGGCAATTAATTTATTTATGTCAATAGGCTAGTTATAGTTATTTATTAAATATGAATTCATTAATACATTACCATTAAAATTAACTATTGCTAATAATTAATTGAACATGCAAAGATATATAAATCATTATAGTTCACTAACAACAATCACTAATCACAATGATATATATAAATTTTCATTACAACATATATATATTACTAACAATAATATCATTTAATAAATAAATAGCATAATCATTTATAAATCATTAATAGCATTAATCATTAATAGCACAATAACAGTAGACATTCTGCAAAATGCTATGCATGTAGTTGGGTTGGATTTATTTATTTTCTTTACTCAGAGCTCGAACACCGTGGTTCGCTCTTCGACAATTATGGTAGACGAATCAAAACTCTATCAGGTGCTAAGGTAAATATTTTTCACTGGACATGGTTTGAATTCAAGGCAGTAACACTACGAACTAGAGTTCTCACCTAGAAATTCCATCTAAGTGCATTTCAGTGACCAATTGCAGGGTTAAACTTTGATATCTTACTGGTGCAATAAAAACTTGTGACGAGCAAAACACAAGGAAAATACTCCATAAGAGTTTGTAAGAGCGGCCGTTCGAAAGCTCAACCAAGAAATATTTAGTCTAAAAACGAGTGTTAGTGGTAAGATAGATAGAGAAAATATTTACACCAATAAGTTGTGATTATATGTGCAAGCAAAAGTTCACATTGATCCTTCCATATGTGATTCTCATCTCGTCTAAGGTATCGAAACAGTCAATTAGTAAGTTTTAATTCTTCTAAAAAAAACTCTGAAGTCAGAGGTGGATGGCTTGAAGAAACTTTTTGTAATAGTTGACTGTTGAAAATTCACTGTAAAGATAGCCAGGGTCAAGTCTGTACGCCTCGGTCATGGGAAGAAACGTTAAGAAATCTAAACCCTTTTTACAATCTTTAGGATCAATCCACTAATTAAAAAGTGTTTTATCTTAGTGAGCCAAATTACAATTACATGAAGGTAACGCCTTGATTCCTTCATCCATTCAAGCATAAATTTTTATAACAATGAAAATAATTTATAAGGATAATTTATCCATTCAACATTCGATTAATGCATATAAAATCAATACATAAACATTGCAAGGGAAATATCGTTGTGACCCTTCAATCCATAATCAATACATAAACATTGCAAGGGAAATATCGTTGTGACCCTTCAATCCATGCATTTTATTTTAAAAGAGAAAATATTGAAATTGACAAATGATATCTATTAGGGGTCTTACACTTTATCAACAATTTAGAGATAATATACATGTCCAATGTAAAATTGTTAATTCAATAATCCATCAAAATACAAATGCAGAAATAAAACACAGAAGATACACAATATAATAGAGACGCAAATATGAGTGGTTCACTGAGTGTGGGCTATTTCTACTAGAGAAATTTCCAGGTCCTTCATTTTCATTATCCAGCAAAATGAAGGGATGCAACCTACAACACACCCGCTGTAACTTCCTCTTCTTTCTCTCAAAATACAACAATCACACTCATACAAAGCTGCAATATGATTCCCTCATAAAAGAGGGTTTACTTCTAGGGAAAAAAACCCTAGCAAAACTTCTACCATTAGATTTGCGAACTTATAATCAACAATGCATATTGACTACGAAATTACAATATTTTACAAGGAAAATTTTCCCAATATTTCGCTTTGAGGGCATTGCCCCCGAATCCCTCACCGGGGGGGAGCTACAAAAAGGGGCTAAAAAAATTGTCTGTTGCCCCCCTAGACCCCCCTAGTGACATTTGTGGGGGGGAAATCCCCCCTCACACCTCCCCATTAGGGAATGGGGTCCAAGCATGGCTGAAACAAACCTCTGAATCAAGAAGATAATCAGGCTCCGTAACCAACAATTTCCCACTTGTAGATTGATCGCAACAACTCCACTGTTGTTGTACCTGCTGGACTATGCTCCACTTTGGACCTAGAAATTTTTTCATCTTGACCTTCATGCTTGAAGGCCAACTGAAACTGAGCAAGAACTCAGCTTCTCCTTGGTTGCTCCCTTTGTTAACATGTCTACAGGATTCTGGCTGGTATGTATCTTTTCCAATTTCAAATGTCCATCTTCCAAGTATGACATGGTACCCGAGCTGTATATTCTTGATCTTCGAATGGAAGGATGATTTATTTGAAAGATGAATGCCACTCTCGCTATCACAATACAACCTCCTATTCTCCTACTTCTTTCCCAATTCCTCCATAAACCTCTGTAACCATATCATCTCTTTACTAGCCTCTGTAGTAGAAACATACTTTGCTTCCGTTGTTGAAAGTGCAACAACCTTTTACAGTTTCGAAATCCAACTTATTGTTGTTCCACCTACAATAAAAACATACCGTGTGGTGTTCCTCCTTCTATCTTTATCACCTGCCATATCTCAATCAACATATCCTTGTAGAAAAGTGCATGAACCTCCAAAACATAATGCATGAGTAGCAATACCTCTCAAATACCTGAGAATCCACTTTACTACCTCCCAATGTTCATTACCTAGATTGTTCATATACATGTTCACAACTCCCATTGCATGTGCAATATCTGGTCTTGTGAAAATCATCGCATACATCAAGCTGCAAATTGTTGATGAATAAGGGACCTTGTACATGTTTTCTATCTCCTCTTGTGTCATGGGACACATTTCCTTAGTTAATTTGAAACAATTGGCCAAAGATGTACTGATTGGTTTTTCATTCTACATTCTAAACCTCTCCAACACATTCTCTTTGTACTCACCTTGAGACAATGTCAATTTGCGATTTTTCATGTCTCTTGTTATTCTCATACGAAGGATTTTATTTGCAGCACCCAAATCCTTCATCCCAAATTAATTAACTAATTTCTTCTCGAGCACATTTATATCTTGCATATTAGACCTTTCAACAAGCATGTCATCTACATGCAATAGCAAGATAATATAGCTTCCATTTTCTATCCTTTTGAAATAAACATCGTGATCAGAATGACATCTACTATGACCTTGTTCTGTCATAAACATGTCAAATTTCAAATACCACTGCCTTGGAGCTTGCTTTAGTCTATACAAGATCTTCTTCAAATTGCATACAAAATTCTCCTTTCCTTTGACCTCATACCCTTGTGGCTGCTACATATAAAACTCTTTCTTCAAATCCCCATGGAGAAAAATGTGTTTTTACATATAAATATTCAATATGCAAATCTTCTGCTGCCACAAGACTTAAAATAGTCCTAATTGAAGTGATATTAACAATAGGAGAAAATATTTCATCAAAATATATACCTTTCTTTTGTGAAAACCCCTTTACAACAAGTCTAGCCTTGTACCACTTTTTTCCTCCATCTTCTTCCTTCAACCTATAAACCCATTTATTTTGCAATGCTCTTTTTCCTGTAGGAAACTGAACGAAGCCCCAAGTCTGGCTATTTACCAAGGAATCCATTTCCTCTTTCATGCCTTGCTCCCACTTATTTTTAGTGTTTACCCACATTCCCTCTTCATAATGTTCTGGTTCACTAGAATCATTCAAAAATAAATAATACAATGAAGGAGTGTATCGTTCAGGGGGTCTAGTTAACCTGGTAGATCTTCTATCAAAACTTGTAGGAGTTTGAGGTACCTACTGCTCCTGTTGTTATACATTTTGATTTTCTAGTACCTTTGGAATTTCTTTTTCAGTGATCTCATCAAGCACTTTGTATTCTGGTTTTTATTCTTCCTGTTTCCTTCCCTGCAACTGATCTTTATTTTTATAGCCCTAAAATGCCCTACTCATGAATACATGGCCTTGGCCCTCTTACTTGCAGTTTTTTCCAAAGCACTACTGAGAAGCTCTTCTTAGAAAGCCATTTTTTAGAAGATGTACGTTCTCTGCACCATTACAACTCACGTATATACACTTGCTGCACCACTACAACTCACGTACATACGCCTGTTACACCATTACAACCTGCGTATACTTGCAAAAGTTGCAAAAATTAAAGCGTTGCAAGGAATTCATTGAAATTCACAGGCTATTGGAAGATTCTCAACTAATCCACCTGCTATAGCCCGTCACCCAACCGAATAACCATCCTTTTGTCATATAAAATGAGGTGTTGGGGTCTCATTTCGCATCTAAACATAAGAACAGTGAAATTTTGCCCAATTTGACTTCCCCTCCTTGCCCAAGATATTGCTTCCTTTTGTGAGATATTGCCTCAACATTCCCTCATCAACCCCTTCTTCCTCCATTCAACCCATTCCCTTCCATAGAGGTGATCAGAAGGTTGAGAGAAGAAGTCCATTCAAGGTGCACTTGGAGCATGGTAAAGAGGAGCCTGGACCAGGTTCACGGAACGTTGGATGACATAGTTTGTAAGGTATAATCTTTGTATGATGAATAAAAGAATCACATTTTCCTGTCCCAAATGATGGTGTTTTGAGTATTTTTATTGATTGATACTTAACATTTAATATCTAACCCTAACTCATGAATATAATAACATGTTTTTAGTTTGTGTTTGCCTATCTTTGGATGTAGTCAGTGGAACTTCCAAGCTTGAGGAGATCATCACCAGATGTGGGATCAAAGGTATAGTTGCTCGATCTCTTCTCTCATTTGATTTATTTACATAAGTTTTGGTATGTTTGGGGTATAATAGAGAATTGATTAGATTTTAGACAATTATTTTCTCTGTCTACATCTTAAGCCTTGTTGTAGTTAAAGGGGGGTTTTTCCCTTTAGCAGAACTGACGACCATACCAGGGAAGCCTCTAGGGTTTTTTAGGGGATTTTGGGTTGATTGATTGGTTTGTTTTCCTTTCAAGATTCTTTCAAGTTTGTTGAGTCTGTCAAGGGGTTCTGGTCACCTCCAGTGTGCATATCAATTGTCCTTGCCCTGTAATATTGCCTGGTCTTTTTTATTTTTGAAAAGACACAGAGGTGTGCACGCCCTGTCTTAGGTCAACCCGCTTACATACGCGCTCTGCACAATAAATAGCCCACGTACATATGTAGGTTGTTGATGCAACAACCTACGTCTCTCTTTCATGAAAGTTTTTTGAAAAAGATGGATTTTGCCTCTTTCCTGATTGAATTTATCACTTCTCAGGGCTTTCTTGGATCATTCCAGAGTCTTTGTTTGTGTCCATAGCCTGGGTATAGGTTTTGTTTTACTTGTTCTTTAATCTTCTTGTGTTTCATAGCATTTTTAACTTGAATTTTAAGAAAAATGAGTTGCATTTTAATTATGTGTCATTAGTTTCTTTTAGATTAATGTGTTATTTAGTTTCTTTTGGGGGGCCATGAATCGTGTGTTCATTAGTTTCTTTTAGCATATTTTTTTAGTTATGCTTTCATTGGCATAAAATATATTAAAAAAATAAATTTTTAGGTCTCTTTCTTTATTTTCATTTTCTTTGCATTGTTATTTGAAAAAGAAAAAGAAATTAGCATAGTGTTGTGTTTTCTTCTCATCTTGAAAGAATTTAAATAGAAAAATAAGAAAGTTAATCCTTCTTTGCGAGTGTTCTTATAAGTTTCATTTTTTGCAAGAGTCTTAACAACATCAGTTGCACTACCACACCCTTTGTTTAAATCAAGCCTTAAAAACAATGCTTAACCCAAAATACATTGGACTTTTTTGTTTGTAGGGTTCACAAACTAGTTTAGGGTTTTAGGGCCTTGAATTAGGTTTGGAGAGGAAACTCTTCAAGGCCACTTTAATCAAACATTTTAGTCTAGGTTAGGTAGTGCTTTAAGTCCAATGTCATAAAACTTATTTGGAACCCCC
>JASDQU010713460.1:17023-27235 GCA_032191745.1 Picea mariana | reverse complement strand
GATTCCACTTGGGAAGATGAGTCTTTTATACAGAAGCATCTAGAGTTACTCAAGCATTGCAGACAACACTTGTCTCAAGGGGAGGGGCATGTTAAGCCCTAATATTGGCTCATTACCCCTTAATTGGGGCATATTAGATTAGTAATGTTATTTATTACCCCTTAATGGGGGCATATTAGATTAGTAATGTTATTTTATTTATGTCGACTTTAGGCCATTAGTTGTAATTATACCTCCTAGTCTCTTATATATACCAAGGAGACATTTTCATTTTGAATCATCTTGTACTTGAAAATTTAAGTGGGTTAAAAGGAGGTTGCCCCCTCGAAGAGGCTTATTATCTGAAATTATCTCTTTTTCAAGGCGTTGAGTACTTTTCCTGAGGTTTTTCTATGCTATATTGATGTTTGGTTCTTAACATTTATGACCTCGGAGCAGAGGCTCTTGGTTTGTATAACCCTCCCATCACTGATCTATCGGCACCCATCATCATACAAGTTCTACCTTACGAGTGTGAGGTAGTGTCACCAGCAACAATGGAAGAAAACGTTGCCACTTCTTCAGGGAATACTCATATTTCCTTCACGACTATCACTACTGGGGGTGTTCCACCACCTAACCAACTGTCGTCGGTCCGAGCCACCATGGTCTTGACTGCTTCCACCTCGGGCAGTGGTCTGATTCCATCTATGGCGGCGATCACTGCTTCATTTAATCATAATGCGACAGGCTCTCCTTTCTCATATGAGATGCCTGGTTTTGGTACGAGTATTGTACTTTCCTCCTCCACTCTACAGACTTTAGTTCCAGGGGCAGGGAGTTCCAACACTCCTCTACAAGGATCTATGGGGGGCACTTCCACTCCCTTTATCGCTTTCCCTTACGGTGGGGTTCATATACCCACTTCATCCCCCTCGCTCGGTGGTGTTCCTCAAAACCTCGTCGGGCCTAACGTAAACTTGTTTGGAGCAGGTAGTCAAGCACTCCCTCCTTATAACATGCCAGTTGGTTCGACATATTTCTCTTTGTTCGATGAGTTTGGTAACAACACTTTATCGTCAGCTGTCGTCTCGGTCGAGGGCAACCCCAGTTATGGACAACAACATCCTATACAGGGTACTATTCCTGCACATGGGGCACACTTAGTAATTCCTTCCTCACAAGGACCTTGGAATCTGTGGCAATGACCAATCCCCTTTCCAGGGATGTTGATCGGGGGAAACCCTTTCCATACCCAGTGGAACCTCGGGCAAGGCTCAACACCTTGGATAGGCAGAGGGCAACCCTTCCCAAAATCCTTGGAATGCGACGCAAGACCGGCCTTTTACGTCCTATTACGGGAATCAACCGATAATGTATCAATAAGCATAGAATTTGTACGCTGGTCACATCCATGGTTATTATCAGAGACCTGGCCAGCAACCTAACTTTTCTTGGCAGCTTGGTGCCAGTCAAACCCCGGGCTCCTTTTTCCCTGGCTACAATCCATAACCCAAACTGCCTTTTCTAGAAACCCTGCACTTGCCAGATTTGACAAGGCTCTTAAGTGGCCCCATCTATCACGATCTGAGTTGGACTCTTATGCCAACCAAGTTTCCTTCAGACATTCCAAATTTTGAGTCCAAGCCTAATGAATATCATGGCAATCACGTGACTACCTTCCACTTATGGTGCTTGTCCAACTCATTAAGAGACGACTCCATCCAGTTGTGATTGTTTCAACGCACTCTCATAGGGAGTGATGCGAAATGGTACATCGATCTCAACCGCTCACGATACTCTTCCTTCAGCGAATTGGCAATGGCTTTCTTGAACCATTTTCAATTACCTGTTAGATACGACATCGGCACTGAATTTTTGGCCAATTTCGAGCAGACAAAAGTAGACCATATCTTTGATCATATCTGAGAATGGAGACGTCGGAAGAGTTTAATAAAAGTGCCAGTGCCACAGCATTCCTGCTAGAGTAGTTCCTTAAGTCTTTGGTACCCCAGTTATCTAAAGACGTCGCAACATCTGGAGTGTTTTCCAAGGAAGACACGATAATGAGAACACAACAACTAGAGCTAATTTACGCTCGGTCTAGTTTACTCTACGATATTTTTCCAGATGCACCAAGGTCAATCCTTGACAAAACCAGGAAAAGGTATGGACCACATGCTGATGGAATTATTGGCTTAGCACAAAAAAATCTCATTGATCCATTGTCAAATCAATTGCAACAATTGTCGATACAACAGACAACGGCCAGCTAGACCACAAGTTCGGTTGCTCCCCCTACCCAAAAGTCAGATGTACATAGTGTGCACACGACAAACCCGAAGGCCATGCAGTGGCCTGATGGAAAGAAGAAACAATGGAAAAAGGGTAAGGGGGATAAGAAACCCACCGATAATGATGGCGGTGATGACACTAAAAAGAAGAAGTCCAAGTATCTATGTAATCTTTGCAAGGAAGACCACTTGACCCATCAGTGCCTTCGGCTTGCAAAGGCCCATAATTTATTGGCATAGCAACATCCTGCCATGTTAACGAACCCATTTCCACATGGGAAAAATCTAACTCAAGCCTCCTCAAGCGCGAAATGGGGCAGTCAAGGACCCCCTCTGTCTTCAATAAATTCTTCATCCACAAATGTGTATATGATGAAAGGTGATGCCTATATAACGACTAGAGCACATGATTATGGAAATACAGGCACCTCTGAGAAGGGTGAAGAAGATGAAAACCCACTTCTTCCTCTTCAAATTCAGAAGACGTTGGGAGAAACAACGACGCACATCCCAAAAGGTGCATTCAAAAAAGATTCTTACAACCCAAACGCAAGGGTCGCCCAGAACTACTCTATGGTGGAGGATTTATCACAAACCCCTTATGCGATGTCTGCTTTGGAATTCCTCCAGAGTTTCCCTTCCCAGAGAAAGGCCCTATTAGCTGTGTTAGTCTCTACCGAGACTTGTAATCTGGGAACGATCATGCTTGATACCACCGAATTAAAACCTCGTCTTCCCTACCACGTAGCTTTTCAGATAGTAGTGGCTTACACCATGAAAACTTTTACCCGGAATATTTTTTGTACAGTGGTGGATGAGGGTGCTTGGACATGCATGATATCTTTGGCATGTTGGAAGGCCATAGGCCAACCCATTTTGTCTCCATCACCTAATCTTCTTACATCTTTTGACAGTCATTCTTTCTGACCACATGGGATCATTCCCTCTTTCCCTGTGCAGTTATGGGAAAAAACAGTGTGTGTCGAAGTTGAAGTGGTCGATGCATCTCTCGACTAAAATATTTTGTTAGGAAGGATTTGGACCTATGATATGCAAGCAGTGGTCGTGACAGTTTTTTGGGTCTTGTTGTTTCCTCATGAGGGTCAGATTGTGACCATTGATTAGTTATCCTTCTCTTGTCCTAACCCTTCATCGGGAGTCTCCATAGTCCCAATGATTGATAACCCTTAGCTCGGTGTCGTCAACGTAGGGGTTGGTTTGTGCCCACCATTGATGGGTACTTTTGATTACCTGCCTCCGACAGGCAATGTCCATTACATGACGATTGTCCCCGACCAGCCTCGGGCTTAAATTTTTCAAATCTCGTCGTTTCGCACGATGTACTTTCTCAATCTATGGAATCTTCCTTCCCCATCCATTACGATGGAAGGGACAGAGAACCATGGCATGGCCATGCCTTTGTCTGTGGCAGAAGTTGCATACCCGATCATTCAACGAGCTTCTGTCGACCCTGATCTGACTCCAGCACAAGAGTTAGATCTGGTGCTCAAGACTATTTGGGCTCAAGGTTCCCTTGATGATACATATTCTTTAGACTTAGTATTTCCCTCAAACGAGGCGATTATTGAGGCAATGACTAGTCCGGATAGACCCTAGGATGATCTTCATCATAGATCTTACTTCCTCCCAAAGTTAAGATGAATTGAAGCAGGTGAATTCATTCTAACTATGAATGGAGATAAAGATCTCCCTATCAATCCTATGGAAACACATGTTGTTTACACTGAAGGAAATATGGAAACAATAGTTGAAATGATAACTATTGACATCTGTAGAACCCCTAGCGTTGTGGAGAATATCATTGTCAGAGCGGACTGCTCCCTCGAGGAGATACAAATCTACATGAATTTATTTAAAGAATTATACGATGTGTTTTCCTGGTGTTACAAGGAAATGCCAGGCATAGACCCCAGAATTTTCAAACATGAAATCACGACTTATCCTGATGTCAAGCCAGTCCGACAGAAGCTTCGTCTGGTCAATCCTAGGAAAGAAACAGCTATCAAGGCTGAAGTAGAAAAATTACTTAAAGTTGGTTTCATCTACCCCGTCCAATTGACTCAATGGGTGTCAAATCCTGTGTCAGTCAATAAAAAACAGGGCACGATTCGCGTATGTACAGACTTCCGTGATCTAAATAAGGCCTACCCAAAAGATAATTTCCCCATGCCATTTATTGACCATATAGTCGATGAATGCACAAGATGCAAAGCATTTTCATTCATGGATGGTTTTTCAGGATACAATCAGATACAAATCAAACATGAATACCAACACAAAACCGCTTTCATTTGTCCATGGGATACTTTCGCTTATCGTAAAATGCCTTTTGGTCTGAAAAATGTTGGAGCTACGTTTCAGTAGGCCATGTCTTTTTCTTTCCACGACCTCAAACACATAGTCGAGACTTATCTCGATGATTTAGTGTCACGATCTCGCAAGAGAGTTGATCATCCGACACACCTCTGACTTATCCTTGAATGGTGTCGCTACTACTGAATCCACTTGAATCCAAACAAGTGCAGTTTTTGTGTCACATTAGGTCATCTGTTAGGTTTCATCATTTCGACAACAGGGATCATGGTCGATCCTCTAAAGGTTGAGGCAATAGACCAATTTCCTTCCACATGCATCATACCTCAGCTTCAGAGTCTATAGGGAAAAGCAAATTTTTTACGGCGTTTCATCGCAAACTATGTCGAGATCACAAAGGGTTTTATACGTTTATTGAAGAAGGACGTTCCTTTTCATTGGAATGAAGCCGCTCAATGCTCTTTCACAGAATTGAAAAGCGCCCTCATATCAACCCCTCTACTTCGGACACCCAATTATAATAAAGATTTCTTATTGTACTTGGCCGCCGCAGAGTCGACCATCGGTATGGTCTTAGTTCAGGAGGATGATTTTCTCTCAGAATACATGATTTATTACCTGTGTTGAGGCCTAGTTGGACCGGAACTCAATTATTCCCATATTGAAAAACTTGTGTTGGTAGCAGTCCATGTTGTTCAACGGTTCTGTCATTACATTTTGTTTCGCAAGACCACCATCATTTCCATCGTGAACCCATTTCAATACATATTAACACGTTGAGTCATCGACAGAAAGATCAGTAGATGGATAGTTATCCTCCAGAATTCAACTTGGAATTCATTTCGGAAAAATCCAAAAATTCAATGGTCTTCATGGAACTCATATCGGAACTTCCAATCGAATCAGGTGATGTTATACCCGACAAGTTGCCTATCAAAGGAGACATGTTTTTTATCGCATCTTCCGACCCCTGGTATGGAGATGTCCTTGTATATATCCATACTTTGAAGTTACCTGCCTCTGCTTCTCGTGATGAGCGTCACCGTATACGCCATCAGGCTAAGAACTATCTCATACTTGAGGACACGTTGTATCGTCGAGGTGTAGACTACATCCTTCGTCGATGTCTCACTCATGAAGAAGCGGAAATCATGCTTAACGATTTCCACACTGGAGCATGCGGCGGTTATTTGTTTGGGTTAGAAACAACCCAAAATATTCTACGAATCGATTACTTCTGGTTGACATTAATCAAATATTGTGTTGAATCGGTCAAGAAGTGCCACCTGTGTCAGATCTTCTCTCGGAAGATGAGGGCACACCCCGCTCCCATGTTTCCCATTATTACCATTGGTCCCTTCACTAAATGGGGGATTGATTAAACTACATGCAATCCCCTTTAGCAAGGGGGAACCTCTATATCATTGTAGTAGTAGACTACTTCACTAAGTGGGTCAAAGCTATGCCAACGTTCAAAGATGATGGGGAGACAACAACTCTCTTTTTGTTCAACCAGATAATAGAAAGGTTCAGTGTCTCGAGAGATATTGTCATTGACCATGGAAGTCACTTTCAGAACAAAATGATGACCGAGTTAATGTCAAAGCTTGGGTTGCGAAAGGAACATTCATCACCCTACTACCCCCAAGCGAATGGTCAGGTGGAAGCTATAAATAAATCTCTTAAAACCATTCTACAACGAACGATCAATTTGGCCAAGTCAAATTGGCATTTGATGTTATATTCGACATTATGGGCTTACCAAACATCTGTTAAGACTGCAACCAGTTTCTCACCTTTTCAACTCGTTTACAGCCTGGAAGCATTTTTTCCCATAGAATGTGAGATTCCATCTTTAAAGTTGGAAATACAGTTATTTCTAGACACTTCACCGCTTGAAGAGCGTTTATTATATCTCGAGAAACTCAATGAGCAGTGTCATGATGCGGCCTTAGCTAACGAAGCTCACAAACAAAAATTCAAGTGTCAATATAATTGGTCTGTTAGTCCTCGGATTTTATCTGAAGGCGACCTTGTCCTAGTCTATGACCAAGATAAGGACCCCTTGGGGGCAGGAAAGTTCAAGCCCATGTGGTTCATACCTTTCATCGTTAAAGAGGTTCTAAGAAAGGGCACTTATCATCTGGTGGACTTTGAGGGAAATGTTTTGGTGGAGCCTAGAAATGGGCTCTACCTCAAGAAGTATTACTCATAGGTGGGTCGCCTTGGGTGAATTTTTGTAACATATGTATAGTCTTTGTACTATTACTTTTTGTTTTTTCTTTTGGTTTTATGGACATGTCATTTTTTATGTTATCTTTTTCACTGTGGCAGATGTCAAGTGAATCAGAGGTGTTCGTTGGATTTGTGAATGGCGCTAGTCAGCACACTCAAAGGCTTGCCTCCACAGCTTGGGTAATTTTCACACCTGAGGGCCAATTGCTATCTTCAGGAGGTATATGTTTAAACAATGTCGTTGAATACAACGCAGTTGTTGAGTTGCTTTGTGACGCTTTGTCACTTGGTATCTCTCACCTTCAAGTCTATTTATACACTCAGCTGGTTGTGTCTCAGTTAAATGGAGTCTACCATGTTCATGATTCTACTCTACACCGACGGTTCCTTAGGGTACGTCTCTTAGAACGAATCTTTGATTATATTACATATTTTCATGTTCCTAGGAGATTAAATCAAGTTACAGATACTCTAGTTAATCATATATTAGATTGGGATCTTGCACACATATAAGAAAGACACACACATGCACATGTAAATAGATTTGTAAATATAATCCATAAAACACGAAGAGATAAAAACATGAATATATATATCGAAAAAAGTGCCAGAGAACAAGGGTGGGCGTGAGCGCCTCAAAAATAGGTACAGTAGGACTCGCGGGGCTTATGCCCTCAAAAAATATACATAAGTGCCCTCAAAACATGAATAATCTAGCCTATCTAAGGGCAGGGCCTGTTGGCCCGGTCGTTGTGTACAACGACGTTTGCCAAACACCGAAAAAGTTGGACCTAATTCCGTGGCACCCCAACTACATGAGGCTGCATAGATGGTGGTAGATCCTCTATCTCTGCCATGGGCACTGCATGAGTAAGAGCGGTAAGGTTTCTCTCTACCTGCCTCAAAACTCTCTCTGCCTCACTGGCTAGAGCCCCCCCTACTTCTCCTACTGGTCTAGTGGCCCCAACTGCTCCCACCTCTGGTCAAGGATGTCGCCTGGTCCTCAAAAAATCCGCTAGACGCACTAGTCCCACGTCTGCAAACAATAGAGACATACATGTCAGACACTATGGTATACAAAAAAAATGATATATATATATAAACAACATAAAAAAAAATCAAATAAAATTGAAAAGCAAGCTTGCCTAGCTCTCCTCGTACCACTCTGGGAGGTATGCCCATGTCAGGGTCCCTGGAAAAGTCATTTTAGGCATAGGGATAGTCCTCTATCACTGAAATCTGTCGAGACCACCAATCGAAAAACTTGTCATCGAAGGCCTCGATATTCCTCCCTCTCCTCTGTCGCAGCAACAATGTCGCTCATTTGTTTACTACTGGAGAAGAGGCTACGTGCCCTCGTACAATCTCCCTCAGACTCAGACTAGGCACCCTCTCAAAGAATAAATCACAAAGGATAGTACCAAACCCAAAGTTTGTGTGCCTCCGCATCCGACACTTTGTCAGTTTCCTTTTCATGCAGTCTAGTAATGTAGTACTCCAATCAAAAATTTGTGCATTTAAGCACTGAACCGCACAATTCATGTGCGCCCGGGAAGCCTGGTGTAAAGCCTGGTGTGTAGAACTATCTCTTTCAGTGATAGGTTGCTGATATTATGAACCGGCACCTGAGTGCCAACCTTGTCAGTACCTGCCTCACAATGGAGGTTAATCAACTCCGCTATGTTGTGAGGCCCGGAAGGAAAAGTGCAAAGGTTGACTCGTTCTCCTCTCCTTGAGAGGCCAGTAAGAAAGTAGATATCTTGAGTCATTGGAGTCAACGACTTTCCCTCAAGCATGAATGCCTCCGCATCTAGGTGTCAGTAATCGATCAAGGCATTCAGCAACCTAGTTTGTGTCCATATAAATGCACTCTGGAAGAACTTAAATAATCCACATTGAGCTAGTGCATCTACAACATCAGGTTCATCTGAGACCGCAACATCAATGTCCTCATGCTCTCTCTCCCTCCAATGAACATACATCCTACAATTGACAAGTCCAGGAGGGATTAGCCCTTGCATTTTTTAATTTTTTCTTATCTTAGAGGGTATACGCGAGTTGTAATGCACACAGTCACATGTGCACCTGAGCAATCTTTCCTCTGCATGCATGCACATGCGAGCTATCATAAGACATCCCATGTATACATATTGCTAACCTTTTTAAAGGTCAGCACCCCCTCAAAAAACAAAAAGAAATGTTTAAATGAAGTATTGAAATGCAAGAGGGGTGAGTATGTACTTACTTGGTCCAATCAGAAGTTCGTTTCGTCTACCGAAGCTCTCGGAATCAACTCTTTTGTCAAAGGGGCGTTTTTGGATCCACAGTCAATTTCTCAATTGAATGATGATAATGAGCTGTCAGCTTCTATTTATAGACTTTTTGGGCCCCTTTTTGTCATTTTTTGGACCCTTTTGTCATTTTTTCTAAATTGAAAATCATTTCGTATGGTTCAGGAGTTTTCTATGGATTGTTACAATAAGTGTTACTTTGGGTATTGGGAAACTTTTTGGAGATTTGGGTCTTTTTAAAGGTCCTTTGGTAAAAAGTCATTTTTCCAACTTGTTGCATTTAAGTTAAGATTCCAACTCCACTTTTTGCATCTCATTGTCTTTATCACTACGCCATAGGGTCAACCCCACCAAGTTGCGACACAGAATCCTCATCGTTGCTTTAGAAGTGTCATAATTTAGTGGTAGAGCCTACCTTAACATGGATGCCCTAGGTAGATCCTGGTTGCATTTTGGTGTCCATGCCGTCACTAATGACTATAGGCTTGGAAGTCCTTATTATTTTATCATGGTTATGAGTATGAGCCTCATTTTCATGATGCATTATCACTCTTAACCTCACCCTCGGGACTCCCAGAACATAATCGGTCTTCTTTTAAGCCCTTTTCAGACCCTCTAAACATGAAAAGATTGTTGAGCAATCTTGTTGACCTTCACGCTCACTAAAATAAAATTTGAAGGCACATCTGTCCAGTGGTAGTTTACCCCTTTTTTGATTCGGATGGTCAACTATTTGAACAAAGGTATACTCTAGGAGCTTCAGTTCCCTAGAAGAGTATTCTCAGGTATGATTTTAACCCTTTTTCGGGCCTGAGGGACTAAATTTACGAAAAAGGAACCCCCACAAAGTCCATAGTTAAGCTCTTTTCAGACTCCCTAAAATTGTAAATATCGTCGAGTGAACTTATTCTTTCACACTCGTTAAATTTGTCGAGAAGAACATTCCTGATGGAGTCCATAGTTAAGCTTTTTCTAGACTCCTAAAAAATGAAAAAATTGTTGAGTGATCTTGTCTTTATCACACTCATTAAAATGGTTTCGAATAGAAATCTGGTCAGTTATAGTTTACCCCTTTTTCA
>JASDQU010713458.1:19739-46974 GCA_032191745.1 Picea mariana | reverse complement strand
AATCATATCCCAAGTTGTTCTTAAGGGGGGATGTTAGGATATTTAGACACTTAGGAGTTAGTTAAGATCAACTTGGTCTAATGTGTTGTTAGGTTATAATGTGTTTCTTAGTGTGTTTCTTTAGTATGCATTAGTATGCATTTGTAATTTGATGGTCAAGATATGTTCCTGATGTAGAGTGATCTGACTGATCATATTCTCCTTGATATTAATGTGTACATTGATCCATGGATTAACACTTGATTCGTCTATGATATCTATTTAAAGAACATGTAGAGTCATTTATTTATGTCCGATTATGAGAAACTCTCTATAATATGTTTTCTTTTTCATTAATAAATTGCCTTAAGTGGCCACATTGGCTAGTGTCATGGATGTTTCCCTATAGAGGTTTTACCAAATAAAACAATTGGTGTTTTGATCTCTGATATGGTCATGTAAGTGGTTACTGAAGGTGTCCATACTTTGTTGGAATACCATGTTTTTTCAAACATGGTGTTGGGCATAGGAGGCTGACTATTTTGTGGATGAGTGTTAGGCATGAGGAGGAATGGCACTTGGACCTAGGAGAAATGGGACCACATGGAACACTGGTGGAGGTAGAGAAATTTTCTTGAAGGATTATTGCTTAGAGGGTGCTCCACTAGAGGTTTCTTTTGGAACTAGTTACATAGATGGAAGAGGACCATTGATATTGCGAGATTGTCTTGGAGAGCATGCATTGTTGTGATGAGGAGCCCTTAACTTAGTTTCTCATTATTATTAGTAGGTTCATCATTTTTTTAATGAGTTGTTTTGTTGGGACATGTGAGATGAAATGTTATATGTTTTAGTATACCTAGAAAAATTTAGAAATTAGATTTAGTGTTGTTACAATTCAATTGTTCTAAAAGTAATTTTCAGATCCATGTGTTGGTTGATATTGTGCCGATAGGACTGTTATATTCATCTCTCCTTCAAGTATATTTTTGGTGTTTATATTCTTGAGATTTCCTAGTAAAAGATTGGACAAAACTGAGCTATTTTTGGTTGTAATAAATATTTTAGATTCAACCATGTTCTTGAAATTTCTATGAAGTAGATCTATGCCTCATAGACACAAGTTGGAAATTTTAAATTGGGAAATGTTTTGAAATTTTCACAAGGACAACAATGGTTTTAAGGAGATCCATCATGGGAAGAAACTCCAACATATTCATTAGTCTAAAATAAGTCAATTAGTAAGTGTTTACAAAAGTGATCTTAAATAACCTCTGGGATTCCACATCCATAAGGTTGCATCTATAGATTCCTTACACTTCTAATCTTGTAGATAATTTGCTTAGCTATCAATTGTTTATGAATAGAGAATTTCTCATACATGTTGCAACTTCCAACTCACATGGAAATGTTCACAATGTTTGATGACTCCAACTTCTGGCTCAAAGGCTCTTTCTGCAAGATTCTTCTTCTTCATGACAAAACTCTTGGTCGGTCATGAAACTTTGACCAAATTCCATGCTCTAATTGTTCAATATCCAACTTGTCTTATAGATTTTTATGTTGGCTCCTCCACGGATTCCATGGACTTAGCCCTAAGTAAAATACTATTGGTCTAACTTACAAAGTCTTCTTGAATTCCATCTATTACTAAATTATATCAACTGTGTTATTCTTCTTCAACATCTTCATCAAATAATTGCTATATTTCTATGTGTCTCCATGACTATAAAGATTTTATATTTCTAAGATATCTCATTTCTTTGGTAATTCCTTAATGTGCATAGCTTGTCTAAGGAATGCTCATTATGTATCGTTTATGGTGTCTCTAAGGAAACAATGCGCAACTCTCCTATAGTTGCATCCTTCTTCACAAACCTTTGTCAACACTCAAATCTCTAGCTGTTATGAACTAAACTCCACAAATAGCATAAGAATAGAAAGAAGAAGTACCTCTGCACCTTGATAATGATAAACATTCAATGAATAATAAGCCACTTTGAGGGAGAAACCTTGTTTTGCAATATATCCAATGCACAAGACAAGATGCCTATGCAAATTAACCTCTTTTATTATAAATAACAGATAAAGTGAGCATCATGTAACCTACCACTAAGCCAACCTAACCATAAATAATATACTAATAATGAATGAGGGTTAAGGCCTTGACATAGCCCCCTCTTTAAAAAAGGATTTCCCCTCAAAGATTGTAATTGAGGGCGTTTCTTCATGAATTGTTCATTTTCCCATGTAGCTTCTTTTGGAGGAATATTCTTCCACTTGATTAGGTACTCCATAATGGTTCTATTCCAAAGAGATAGAGAACATTGATATACAATTTTTTTGTTGTTCAAGAATCAACTTCTCTTCATCTAATTATGGAATTTTTGTTTACATTGGAAGAGTTTGCCCCATAACCCTTTTTAGGAAAGATATATGAAAAGATTTTTGGATGCAAGAAGAAGGTGAATCTAATTCATATGCCACTTGTCAAATATTGAGAATAAGAATGTAGGGTCCATTAAATTTTAATTTGGATCTAGTTTCTGATTCTTCTTTTGTTTGAGAATATATTTCTTATAAGGTTGTAGTCTCAAAAATACCCAATCACCCTCCTCAAATTGTATTTCACTTTGATGTTGATCTTCTTGCCGCTTCATCCTATTTTGTGCCATTTGAAGGTTTTGTTTTAGAATGTTCAAATTTTCTTTAGTCTTCTCCATATGTGACTGTATTTCTTATACTTTGGACTAGTAATGAAAAAAGTATGTGATACTAGGAGCTAGACATCCATAAAGAGACTTAAATGGAGACATATTAGTAGATGAGTGATAGGTGGTATTATACCACCATTATGCTAGAGGAAACCATTTTACCCATTGATATTTCTTGTTTGAAGAATATCAATATAGATGACCCTCTAAACATTTGTTAACTATTTATGTTTGACCATTTGTTTGTAGATGATATGTTGAACTCATCTCTAGTGTTGTTCCACTCAATTTGGAAGAACACCCTCTCCCTTTTTTGTTACCTGCCCACACCCTTATTTGAGACCTATCTCATTGGATTCCCCTTTTTTCCCTAATCATTGTGATACCTCTCATTTTAACTTTTTTTCCCCCTTATAGCCCACTCCTCATCCACTCATGTCTCCCACCTGCCAAGAAGAAACCAATCAAAAACTTAGTACCAAAATTACTCCCCTTCAGGACCAAGTAAATAAGGACATTCTGACCATTTATGAAAAAATGGACTACATCCAAGACCATCTTTGTAACCAAATCACTGAAGTACATTTTTCTCTCAACGAATTCATTAAAAAATTCTAGGGTCCTTCCTCATCTAACCCACCTCTCTCTATTGAATGTTTTAACTCAAAATGGCCTCTACACTCTCATTCCAACCCCCTACCTCGCGACCCCCGTCTCCCTAGAGTAGAGGTAAAAAAAATTGATCGATTGGATCCACAAGCATGGATTACACATATGGAACACTATTTCTCCTTGCATGGTATCACTGATGACTTAACCAAGCTTCATTAAGGAATTCTCAGTTTGGATCCGGAAAAATGGAAATGGTAGAAATGGCATCACAATGCATGCGAAGGGTATGTTTCTTGGTCATAGTTTGTTGTAGATCTATATGAACTCTTTGACACGAACACCCACCATTTAGGACATTTAACCAAGTTGAAACATTATGGAACAATGGAAGATTATATTGTTTCTTTTGAGCATTTGGATTTTCGAACAGAGTGCATGACATATGCTTTCTTTAGAGAATGATTTATCAGTGGCTTCAAGGATGAAATTCACGCCCAGGTTATCATGGCTCTCCCTTAGACTTGGTTGGAAGCCACTAAGCGTGCTAAGGAGGCATAACAAGTCATCTTGGCCCAAATAAGAAAACCTCCTTTTTTCCCTCGCCCTAAACCCAACCCCCTACCCCTCATGCCATTCCTCTCAAGGTCCACAAGTTAACATGAGCATAAATGGTTGAATGCCAACTCAAGGATCTTTTCTATAATTGTGATGATAAATAATTTCCAGGGCACAAGTGTAAAGAACAAAAACTTTTTATGGCCATTTCTGAGGATGTTTCTGATGAATATGTTGAGGTTTCACCTGATGCAATGCTACAACCAATCGATGATATTACACCACCTTTGAATCCTCTCGAAGATGAACCATTGATTTCACTACATTCTCTCACTGGTTGTTCAGCTCTTCAAACACTCAAATTGATTGGTTACATTAAGAACATGAAAGTTATCATCCTAATTGATAGTGGAAACACTCATGATTTCATTCATCGCCACCTTGCCCAAGAATTTAATTGATATATCCGTGCTGTCAACAATTTTTAAATCATGATTTCCAATGGTGGTTCCATGAAATGTGGAGGGCGTTGTGAAAATATGCGCTTGCAAATTGGTCAGTATAACTTGAAATCACAGATGTTTTATATTGACATGGGTGTTTGTGAAATTGTTCTTGGCGAGGAATGGTTATGCACCCTAGGACCCATACTCATGGATTTTAAGGAGTTAAACATGTAATTCCAATAGGAAGGCCAACAATATAAATTCCAAGTCATTACTGCAAGCTCTCTGGAGATCATCAGTTCCCATTGCATGGAAAAGTTACAGAAAAAAGTTCATTCTTGCATCATTTCCCAACTCCATTCCATTCAAGAAATTGAGACACCCTCAGTACACCCCGACCTTCAAGCTATCCTTTCACTTCATCACATGGTTTTCCAAACACCCCAGGGCCTTTCTCCCTCACATGGCAATGATGATCATTCCATTCATTTAATACCAGACAATCTTCCTCCCAATGTTTTCCCTTATCATCATCCTTTTTATCAAAAAAATTAAATTGAGAAAATTTTCCATGAACTGTTACAAGTGGGTGTTATCCATCCTAGAACTAGCCCCTATTCTACCATTGTTGTCATGGTTCTCAAGAAGGAAGGAACTTGGCGCATGTGTCTTGATTTCCATGCCCTTAACAAACTTACTATTAAGGACAAATTCCCCATTCTTCTCATAGATGACCTTTTGGATAAACTTAGTTGGGATAAACACTTTACCAAACTCGACCTCTATTCTGGCTACCACCAGATATGTATGAAAGAGGAATATATTCCCAATATGACATTTCACACTCATGAGGGCCACTATGAGTTCTTGGTAATGCCCTTTGGTCTTTGTAATGATCCCTCCACTTTTCAAAGTCTCACAAATCATGTCTTTTGTACTTTCCTCCATCACTTTGTGTTAGTTTTCTTTGATGACATTCTCATCTATAGTAAAGCATGGCCAACCCATCTCACCCATGTAGATCAAGTTCTCCATATTCTCTCCATGCACAAACTTTTCATTAAACAATCTAAATGTGCTTTTGGTGTCTTTGAAGTTGAGTACCTGGGTAATATTGTTGGCAAGGATGGTGTAAGGACGGATCCTAAGAAAATTGAAGCTATGCAAAATTGGCCTTGCCCCAAAACTCTTAAAATATGCATGGTTTCATAGGTTTAATGAGCTATTATCACAAGTTTGTTCAAAATTATGGAAAATTTGTGCCCCCATAACAACTCTCCTTAAAAAGAATTCCTTCATTTGGAATCCAACAACAAACCAATCCTTCCAAGCCTTGAAGGATGCTATGTGCACTACTTCTGTACTAGCCATACATAATTTCATC
Source organism: Picea mariana (assembly GCA_032191745.1). Classification (NCBI taxonomy): domain Eukaryota; kingdom Viridiplantae; phylum Streptophyta; class Pinopsida; order Pinales; family Pinaceae; genus Picea; species Picea mariana. The sequence continues at coordinate 41,284 of JASDQU010713458.1, read as the reverse complement.
AAGACCTTTGTTCTAGAATGTGATGCATTAGGGAGAGGAATTAGGGCAGTGCTCATGAAAAATGGACGCCCTTTGGCTTTCACTAGTAAACAATTGTCAGAGTGACATTTGGGCCAATTGATATATGGAAAAGAAACGATGGCTATTTTGCATGTAGTGGATCTATGGTTCCCTTATCTATTGGGACAACACTTCCAAATTAAAATAGACCATCAAAGCCTCAAGTACTTCCTTGAACAACACATTTCATCACCATAGAAACAAAAATTGGTGACCAAGCTATTTGGATATGATTATGATATCATTTACGAAAAGGGTAAAGAAAATGTGGTGGATGACACTCTTTCTAGAAAATATGAAGAAAAAGGTTCCCTCTTTTCCCTCTCATTCATTTTCGTTGACTAGCTTTAGGATGTATGCCATGAATGGTTGAACGACCCCAAAATATACATCCTCATCCAAAAATTGCAATAGTATCCTCAAGCCACTCTAGGGTACTCTTGGTACAATGAAGAGATTTTCTATAAAGGTCAGCTATATTTAAGAAAACAATTGGCATTTAAATCCAAGGTGCTCTCTGAGTTTCACGTTTCTCCTACTGGAGGGCATTCGGGTTTTACCAAAACTTATAAACATGTCAAACACTCCTTTTGGGATGGTATGAAATAGGATGTCCACACCTTTGTGGCAGAATGTGATATATATCAATGCAATAAGGGTGAGACTGTCAAAACTCCTAGCACACTCCAACCGCTTATGATTCCACCTACTATTTGGACAAATATTTCTTTGGATTTCATTGTGGGCCTACCCAAATCAGGGAATAAGTCATTCATCATGGTGGTAGTGGATCGCCTCTCCAAATATGCTCATTTCTATGTTCTTCAAAACCCATTCACAACATCTATAGTGGCTCAATTTTTTATGAATGATATTTTCAAACTTCATAGAATGCCTCATTATATTGTTTCTGATCATGCTCCAACTTTTACTAGCAATTTATGGCAAGAGTTATTCAGGCTCTAGGGAAACCAATTGCATCTTAGTACAACCTATCATCCCGAGAAGGATGGCCAAACAGAAGTGGTCAAAAAGTGTTTAGAAACATATTTGATGTGTTTTGCATCAGACTGAAAACATCAATGGGTTCATTGGTTACCCTTAGTTGAATGGTGGTACAACACCTCTTACCATACAACCACTCACATGACTCCCTTTGAAGCAGTCAATACTACTCCAATTATTTGTCTTGATGCATCACATCCAAATATGAATGTTTTACCAAAATAATGTATTGCCAATAATAGTGTAGAAGACATGGTATCCTTTAAGAGTGATAATGCCAAGGTAGCCTCTTCATTCCATACAAATGAATTTTTGTTCAAGAGAGATGTGAGTGTGCTTCTAATGCATGCATAATTCTTAACGAATTTCCAACAATATCCTATAAGACCCAAAAATCCTCTAAGACTCTTGATGTTCTTAGGAATAGGAGGGTCCACCTTAACCCCTTCCCTCGAAACAATATGACCCAAATAATCTACTTCTTGTTTCCCAAAAGCATATTTGGATATTTTTACATACAATTTATTTTTCTTGAGAATTTGTATGAATTTATCCACAAGTTTAATGTGGTATTCCCATGATTTTGTACAGATATATATATCATCAAAGTAAACCAACAAAAAATTTCTAAGATCGTGTCATTTTTTTTTGTTCATGAGGATTTGCAAAGTAGAATGAGCATTAGTCAACCCAAAATACATGGCCCATAGCTCATAGTGTCCTTCATGTGTTTTAAAAGTTGTTTTGAGAATGTGTACTTCTCCTAATATGATTTAATGTTAACCTGATTTAAGATCTAACTTTGTAAAATAAACCACTCCATGAAGCTCATCTAATAGCTCATCAATATTTGGAATAGGGAAATTATCCTTGATGGTGATTTGTTTAGATCTCTATAATCATGACACATCCTCCAAGCATTATCTTTTATTCTCACCATCATTACTTGAGATGAAAAGGAACTCCTACTTGGTTGAATAATACCTGAATCCAACATGTCTTGTACTATTTTCTCAATCTCCCCTTTTTGTTGATGAGGATATCTATAAGGCCCTTTATTATGAGGAGTACTTCTACATATTAGTTCAATTATTATATTCATGATCTTTAGATGGAGGTAACCCTTTAGGAATTTGTTGGAAGACCCTATGGTGATTTTCCAAAGTGAATTTTAATTCCTCTGGCATATTTTCATCTTCTTGCTTCACTTCCATGGAATAAAGTATAACCACAACTCTCCTACTACATCTTATTAGGAGATTTTCAATTCTATGACAGCTAATGACTTGGGAGGGTGTATATTTTAACCCTTTGAGTTCATATTGAATTCATTCCAATTAAAATACCATGAACAATTCTTTATAGTTTATAGAAACTATACCCAATGTTGTCAACTATTGAAGCCCCTAAACAACATCTACTCTTCCAATCATAATGATATACATTGGTATTTATAAGTTATATTATTCCCATTCTAAGTTTAATGCTATGGAATTTTCCTCCACAATCAATACTTCCCCATTGGCAACCAAAACTTGAAAATTTGTCATTGGATACATAAAATGATTAAGGTTCTTTGATAATATTTTATTAATGAAGTTATGGGTATAGCCTAAATTAATACAAAATATGACCTTTTGTTTCTTAATATATTATGAAATCTTAAGGGTTAGAGGTACTAACAAACCTACCAATGCATGGACATATATTTCACAACTGTCTAAATCAATGTTGTGCAAAATTTCTACATATTTTTCTTTCTCTTTTAATTTCACAAGTTCTTCCTCACCCATTTGTGTATAAGCCTCCATTTTCTTCTCATCATCATTTTCCAAAGTGAACAATTTTTTTTTTCTTAACATTTATGCGCTTTTGATCATTTTCTATTACAACCAAAGCATAATCCTTTTTCTCTTCTTTCCTCCATTTCCTTCTATGATATACAAGTAGGTTGAGGCAAGGTTTCCCTAAGAGCCCTGAATCTATCTCTACTTCTTGCATATGTCCCAACAGTCGACTTGCATGTATCCTTATAAGAGGATTGAATATGACAAGAAGATTGCGTAACTTCCATAACAATTTTAGGATGTTTTAAGAAAATCTCATGTTTAATGTCTTCTTTTAATCCATCCATGTTAAGCCCTAGAAAAAGACACATGTTATCTATAAAACTACTTAGTAAGCCCTATATATTGAATTATTACATTTCTATTTTTATATTTGTATGTCGGATATAACCCTTCATTGCACCCTTTCATTACATTTGTACCCTTTGTCTCATATATATATAACAATGAGACTTAGTCTTAGGATCATGTTACATTATATCATATTGTATTGTGAATTGGATATATAGTAAAATGAGGTTTCCCCCTTGAATTGGACTGTAATCATTAATTTTTTGTCATTTTTAAGGTGTTGGATCATAACATTTGGGATCAGAGCATTGGTCCTAGGGTTTTTCTTCTTCAAGCGAGTCATCTTGGAATTTTTGCTATAATTTTTTTTTTTGGGATGCTTCAGAAAATGAAAGTTGTAGGTTATTTGGAATACATATAAAGGTACATATTGAAAAAATTGCAGCTTCTGGGTCATTATACTTTCGGAGATATACCTTGTGGAAGATATGAATTGTTGACTAGTCCTATAACTAGTCTCAAATAGTTTTTTTGGGTAAAAAAATCATATATTATTTAGAGATGATCCAAATTATGTGAGACCTATTGCATTGGAATGAGGACATTCAATAGCATTTTTGTTATAAATTTCAGAATCAATTATTAAATATTGGACATGTGGCATTCTGTACAAGTTATCTCTCCCGAAAAAACAAAAAATCAACAAGGTTTGGAAAAGTTACCATAACTTTCACTTGGCACATCCAATTTTGGTCAGACCTATGGCATTGTAGAGAATAAATTTTAGAGTACTACAGGATGAAATTTCAAACTCTCAAGGGCCAAAATTCCAGAAATACATCATAAGGAAGGTCAACCAGGAGGACAAACTCCAAATTAAGGGATTAAAAGGTACACAACTTACAATTGACATAGTTTTTTATTGGAAGATCTATTTTTGGTGATTCAAAATTTGTAATGAAGAGAAAAAAAAGAAGAATTATTATTTTATCACATGGCTCGAAAGGCTCCTCCAAAATTTGCTTCACCAGCTAAACCTCTAGAAATATCAACCATGAACCAAGATAAAATCGACGAGACTTATCGCTAGTCGGAAAAGAAGATTGTTGGAAATAGGGAACAAATGGAACATAAGATGGATGAAACTATGAAAACAAATATAGATGAAATGGAAAACAAAATGGATAAGAAGATGAATGGGAATAAGAATGAGTTGAAAATAAATATGGATGAAATGGGAAATAAGATAGATAAGAATATGGATGACATGAAAAATAAGATGGATGACATGACAAATAATATGGGTGAAAATATACAAAAATCCATGAAGGAATTTCACAATTCCTTGTCTTCCATGATGTTTCATGCTATAGACGATAGAATTTCTAAAGGAGATATCAAAATGAAAGGAACTCAGGAAAATAAAGGTAGTATTCTGATTGAACAACCTGTCGATAATAAGCAATTTGATAGTGGATTTAACTCTAGCAGTGGAGTTATTTATAGTGGGGGTCCTAAATTCAAATTTCCCAAGATTGAATTAAATAATTTTGATGGAACAAAGGTCTTTGCCTGGGTGAACCAAATAGATCAATATTTTGAACTTCATAATATTGTGGATGATAAGAAAATGATTCACATAGCAACTTTGAATTTTGAGATAAAATCATATCAATGGTACCAATGGGTAGTTAAAATGAAGCTCCCTTTTTATTATTATACTTGGGGTCTATTTACAAGAGACTTAAAAGAACAATATGGGAAAGTTTGGGAACATGACTACTTCAATCAATTGACAAGAATCAAGCACTTAAGTGATATTGAAGATTACAATTCAGAATTTAAGGTATTGGCCACAAGGGTGGATAGCATAAGTGATGATCATTTGTTGGAAGATTACATGGGTGGATTAAAAGAAGACATTAAACATGATCTTTTCTTAAAATATCCTGTAAATATTATGGAAGCTATGCAATCTGCTCATCATATTCAAGACAAGAATAAGGATACGCACAAGTCTACCATTGAAGCACACACATGAAGCATATATCATTGTGGAGTTCATAAGAAAAGCTTACCTCAATGAACAAGGTTGACACCTCAACAAATGGGTGAAAGAAGAGCAAAGGGACTATGTTTCAATTGTAATAGCAAGGCACATAACTGTAGTGAGAAGAAAGTGTTATACATATACAATGAAGATGAAGAATATCAAGGATTGGATCCATCTCAAGGTTTAGAGCTAGAAGAGACCACTCCAAAAATATCTTGTCATGCATTGGCCGACATCAGTAAAACCCTCAAGATAGAAGGATGTATCAAAAATAAAAAGGTAACAATGTTGATTGATTCCGGTAGTACCCATAACTTCATCAATTACAAAATAACAAAAGATCTCAATTGCTTTGTATATCCAACACCAGAGTTTCAAGTAATGATTGTAGATGGAGGTACAATAAATTGTTATTGGAAGTGCCATAATATTAAGCTCAATATGGGGGAGTATTTATTGGATAGTCCCATGATTGCCATCAAAATGGGTGGTGCTGATGTTGTATTAGAAGTCCAATGGTTACGATCATTGGGAACAATGGCCCTTAATTTTCAATATCTTTTCAAGAGATTTTCCTTAGAAGGAAAGGAAATGGATCTTAGAGGTATCCAAGGGAAACCCTCTAAAGTGATAATCTCTAAAAACATGAAAAAATTACTCAAAAAGGGACACAATGGTGTAATTGTACAATTGTGCTCAATAGATGTTGAAACATCTATAGCCTCTGCTCCAATGGTTCTCCAAAAATTTATTAGTTATCATTCCAATGTATTTGGAGAGATGCCTAAGGGTATTCCACCTACTGAAGACCATGACAATGCTATTCATCTGTGACTAGGAAGTGTAAATCCAATCTCCCATGTTTCTTGCTTAAAGAAGATAATCATTGACAGATCCTAGTGCAAACTATTTTATTAGAATTTAATGGAGAAGGAAAAATCATACTATAACTAGAAACAATCCTTGAAATAGGGATTAATAAGCCGTGAAATTGATTAATTACTAAGTACCCCATCAAATGGAAGAACCTAACATTGGAAGAGGGGACACAAAAATATGATTTTTTCATGCAGACACAACCACGATTGTCAAGCATTGAGGACAACAATTATTTGAAGCGGAGGGGAATTTTAATCCCTAGACAAATCCCCATAGAAATCCCAATGTTATGTATCAAACCCCTTAGTAATCCCTAGATATTGACTTATTACATTTCTAGTGTTATATTTGTATGTCGGCTATAACCCTTCATTGCACCCTTTCATTAAAAATGTACCCTTTGTATCCTATATATATATATATATATATATATATATATATATATAACAAGGAGACTTAGTATTAGGATCATATTATATTATCTCATATTGTATTCTGAATTGGATGTATTGTAAAAGGAGGTTTCCCCCTCGAAGTGGACTGTAATCATTGACTCTTTATCATTTTTCAAGGTGTTGGATCATAACAACCCATGTAAGCTTCCAATAGATGTTCATCACTTATGTTATCCACCCTTGTGGAAAATGCCTGAAATTATGAATCATAATCTTCAACATCACCTAAGTGCTTGGTTCTTGTTATGTAACATCCCCATTTTTAATTCTCGCAATTATAATGTAATTGTATAAATGTGAATTAGGTTGGTGAGCCATAATGTTTGGGGCAAAGAGCCCATATTGAATATTATGGCCAGGGGACATATTGTATATTATGAACATTGAAAGGATTAATGAAAGTAGTGATAGCTGGCTACTATACGAGAGGGATGAAAACTATGGGGGAATATAATTCCACTAAAGAGATGGGTCCAACGAGGATTTTATTTATGGGTATTAATCCAACCCACATTCCTGAAAATTATTATCATTGTGTATAACATTTTATTTTGTTGTTGAGTGTCCCAAAGACAATCATTGAATACCTTTCAGAGGGTGGGTGTCGATGTCACATCCCATAGTTATTGTAAGCATGGGGCTGAAGTACAATCAACATTGGGAAAAGTGAGCAATCAATTTTCTTGGGAAAATAGAGGAAATTCATATGGGAATAGAGAGAGTTTTTAGAAGGAATATTTTGAGTAGAAAAGGGGATAATTGAGTGTTGGGAAGAGCATCAACCATGATATTCTTGAAGACAACCATTTTTTAGTGGTGTATTATCCTGGAAATGAGGTTCGTGTGCCTGCAAAATAGTTTGTAAGCCTGTAGTGCATTTTTCTGTTGAGGAAATGGCTCAAGATCCTTTTGAAGGATACTTTGAGCACTCCTGAAGTAGCTGAGAGTTCCTGAAGTCCCCAACAGAGAGATTTATGACCAACCTAGTGCATTGAAAGCCATGATAAATGAATGGTATATCCCGAGGGACTGTGAGATAGTGAAGGGTGTACATTCCTTGGGTTGTGCAGGTTGTGGGTAAGAGAGAGAGTTGGTGGATTGGAATTGCTGTAGGAGAAAAGACTGATTTTTGGGATGTTGAGTGTGGAGAGTATAAAATTAGAGGGATATATCTCCTTGTGGACTCATAGCCTCAACTCGGGGGTGTCCCACTGTTGAGAGAAAATGAACAACAACACCTATGGATGGGAGGTTCATCTTTCGTATGCAACCATTTGGATATATTTATAAACAAACAAGTGTTCTATTGTGTCTATTATGATTACTCTGCTATGAAATTGATTATTTAATGTTGTATGTTTGCTGTGTGAATATTGGGTACATTCATGTTTTTATAAATGTTGTAGATGCATGAGTAAATATGCATATTGTTTTGCTGTAATTTTTATGGGCCTGCTACCCCTTGGTTTCCTTTTATATATATGGGGGAGTTTTTAAATTCATTTTAGCAGGATAAGTCATTTTTGTAGTGACGAGACTTAGCATTGGTGCTGGGTACGTTACATGTCAACCGAATATAGTAGTCTTGTTCCCCAAAATTTTCATATTGTTCTTCTAAATCTCTTGTAAATAAACTTGAAGTTTAGTGATAAGAACGTGGATTCCTTTTAACTACCCATTGATACCATTGATATGGTTTTGTCTCAAAGTACAAAGCTTCTAAGGAAATCCTTTTCTTATCATCCATAATATTATGCAATTCAAAGTATTTCTCTATTCAGTTCATCCATGCAAAGGCCTCCATTCCATCAAACTTATTTAATTCAACCTTGGGAAAGTTGTTACCTTTAGGAACCCATCCATAATTAACTCCACTATTAGAGTTAAATACTCTTGACATATGATTATTAATGGAAGGTTTTTCAACATGAATACTACCTTTATTGTCATGAATACCTTTGGTCACATTATCACTTTTAGGGAGCCTCTCATCTAGGGTCTATATGAGGATGACCACCACTTTCTATTCCATCTTTTCATCCATATTCTTTTCCATCTATTCCCTATTTGATCCATCTTATTTTCCATCTATTGTATTTGTATTTTTGTGTTTACCAAATCATCCTTTGTTATTTACCTATCACTCAATTCGTTAAAGGTTCTCCAATTTGGATGGCTAGTTATGTATCTCTTCACTTTCTTCACAAGTCATGGTTGAGCTCTTCGGAGGTTTAATTAGGGAGTAGAATTTTTTGTGACATCCTTTTCCATGTGGGGTAACAATAATATTTATCTATAGTTAACTTTACCACACTTTTAAATAACCTAAAACATATCTTCTAATCACAATTATGTCATTTTTTAGTTACATACCTTTAAAACCCCAATTTGGAGACTACTATGTAAGATGAACTTGCACTTGATATAAATATGAAATTTATACACCTCTGATTTTTAAATTTTGGTATTTGGTATCCTAACGTGTCTTCTCTAGAATGCCATAAGTTGGATTGAATTATGACATGCCAATGAAAAGTTACGATAACTTCCCTAAAAATTACTGATTTTTTCCTTTTAAGGAGAGTGAACTTGTATGGAATGTCATGTGTTCGTTTTTTTTGAATTAATTCTAAAATTTTAACCTCAAATACTATGGTCCATACCTTACTCAAAAAAACTAGTGGCACTCAATTTGGATATTTATAGAAGCATATAAGACTATTTTACCTAGAACAATTGTTAGAGACTAGTTTTAGGGCTGGTAAAAAACCCTAAATTCCTTAGCATATAACTTGAAAAGTATAGTGAGTCATAATCTAAATTTTTTACCATAGGTAATTCACTATATGTCATCGGTCTCCCAAAAATTTCACTATTTGAAACTTCCCAAGAAAAGGTTATAGTGAATCTTCCAAGATGATCTGTTTGAGACTAAAACCCTAGGATTATATGCTCTAAAACCAAATGTTATGAACCAAACTCCGCAAATAGCATAAGAATAGAAATAAGAAGTAACTCCATGCCTTGAGAATGATAAAGAGTCAATATAAGATATAATTTGAGGGGGAAACCTCCTTTTACAATATATCCATTGCACAAGACAAGATGCCTGTACAAATGAATCTCCTTTATTATAAATAGGAGATAAAGTGAGCATGATGTAACCTACCACTAATTCGACCTAACCATAACTAATAAAATAATAATGAATGAGGGTTAAATCCTTGAAACTAGCACTCTACCTTCTTACGGGCCTTCTCTGGGAGTTATTTACAATCATTCCTCTTCTTTGCCTGTAAATTAAACAATTGGTTCACCTTCCCCATGTCATTTGATTCCAATTTCCCAATGGCAATGAAGTGGTTCAAAGGTTATTGTTGATGTGTCATACACATGACATACATATTCTACTTTAGATATATTCATTACATATTCACTAGGCCATTATATATAGGTTCATATATGCCTCCAAGAAACTATTAGAATCAATAAATTCCATGGTAACCATAAATTGTGTGCTAATTGACCAACAATCTCAATCAATTTAGTCCTTACTTGTTTGATTACTCACCGACCATAAGTCATCAATAATCCGATCAATAAGAGTGGATAGACCTTATAATATTCTCATCAAAATACTCCACCAACATGCATTCATTGTTGACATCCATTAACGATCAATGTGCTCTTGAGTTGATTATATTCAATTGAGTAAATCCATCAATTTTGTCTAAATTTAGTGCTTTCCAAGTTGATCTTTCTTAATCAACATAGTCCTTATTTGAAATTTGATCTAGTTGATTATTCAACTTTTTGGACAATGCCTTACCCCTAGAAACTTTTAACTTTCTCTATTAAACTTCCTTTAATATTAGGATCTATTTTAATATCAACTGGTTTGTGCTAAATTTGACCTTGAAAATGGATTATTAGAATCCATTCAATCGAATATGGATTGATGGTGTCATCTTTAGGTATTGGATTATGAGCAACTCTCATTCAAGCACAACTCCTACCATGAGTATGGCTACTTTGGCATAGATTACAAGAAAGGGCCAATACCCCCAATTCCATCCCTTTAATAGAAAACACAAATGGTTAGCCAAAATAAATGCAGCCAACCAACAAATCCTCCAACAGAGTAAAAAAATATCACCTCACCCTCAATTGAGCTTCAACAAATCATTTTAGGTCCCAAGTGAGAAGGAACTAGGTGAGTATTAAAAGGTTAATCCTTGGGAAGATAACATTGAGGAGGACGAGTGCAAGGGAGAGGAGTAGATAAAGAGGGAAGTAAATGAGTTGATGATGAATGAGAAGGTAGAGCAAGCAAGGGAGGATGTCCCCCTTACCTAGGAGGTACTAAATATAAGTACTTGAACCTCCTCATATGTTGGCACTATTAAACATATGTTCAACTTCTAATTGCCAATTGCAATTGGCCTAAAAACCATAAAAGAAGTATAGGGAAGAAAAACTGAGCAAAATAAAGTGTTAGACTCACAGTCTTCACTTGCCAAATTGCAAGGTTTATCTGATAATTAAATATGTTATTTTGATGTATCTTTCTAGGTAATCAATTTGTCAAGCAATGTTCAAGTCATTTTGTAAATCAGTCCAAGAAGATTGTGAAGAGCACTATCCACTCTCCACCTCACTTTTCTTTTGGGTTGGAAAATTGACATGATAGAAATACTCTTCTGCATTTTGTGTCATATCAAGTTATATGTATGACTGCAACACTAATCTTTTTCTTAATACAAAATATAACTATGACTATTTTAAAAAATAGATGAAAACTTGTTTAGCAATTTTTCTAATTTGATTCAATATCAATATCTTATATTTTAATAAATTAAAAAGTTGTAGTGTTTTATAATTCACAAAGTTGGATTTAAGTTATTTCTCATAGTTTAATAAATCAAAAACTTATTATAGTGTTTTATAATTCACAAAGTTGGATCTAGTATAATTAATAAAAACGAAGTGATATTAACATTCCTACCAAAGTTACTTAAAACACATGTATACCTATACTCATTGTAAACTAATGCTTGTCACTATGCAATCTATTGCATATAAATCTCAATCAAATTTGGTAAAATAAATCCCTTGACCATAACAACTCGATTAAGAAAAACAAACGAGAATTTATAAACTACTTTATATAATGGGTAACGTGAGAAGTCTTTTCCATTATTCGAAAGGTGATTGGGATTATTTGTTCCCTAAGAATGCTACCATTAGGCATAGTTGGGATTATTTGTTCCATAACAGTATTGCACGCTTAGTCAAGTAAAACTAGGGTCACCATCTTCTTGGAAGCAGGGGTGAAATTAATATTGCATGATCAACCATTATCTTATATAGTTTGGTGAGCTTGGTTTTTAAGGAAAGAAATCAAAGTAAGGGTTTGAGGGCGTATTAACAAAGTGTAGTGTATTGTTTGGAAAAAAAAAATGTTTGGAAAGACAAAGTGTAGTGTATTTCCAAGTTATGTATAATATATAATTTATTCAATTACAATGTTTTTTAATAATTGATTTACTTTTTCTTATTAAAAATTATTTTTATAAAAAAATTTATGTTTATGTTTTTTTTTAATCTCCAATTTTTTTATGATAAATTTTATATAATTGTAATAACATTCACTTTACAACTAAATCAAACAAAGCCCTTGCCTATGTCTTGAAGGGAGGCAGGTTGTGAAAATGTGTACAACATTGAAGTAACATTGCTTTCAAATTCCTCATTCTCATCCTAACCAAAGTCTTCAAGATGAAGTTCTTGAACTTTTTTATGTCTTGAAAGGAGGCAGGTTGTGAAAATGTGTACAACATTGAAGTAACATTGCTTTCAAATTCCTCATTCTCATCCTAACCAAAGTCTTCAAGATGAAGTTCTTGAACTTTTTTTTTGTGCAACATTGAAGTAACATTGCTTTCAAATTCCTCATTCTCATCCTAACCAAAGTCTCTAAGATGAAGTGCTTGTACTTATTTTCTTTGCAACGTTGGTACACGTTAATAGGATTATGTGTATGTCAAAATCAAGTCCCCTTGGATCACTTTATTATAATATAATAGAGAGACCTTTGAGGATATCAAGTGGGGTTAAGATCTCTTTCTTTGTTTTGTGTGAAGGCTCTATTATAATAGAGAGACCTTTGAGGATATCAAGTGGGGTTAAGATCTCTTCCTTTGTTTTGTGTGAAGGATATGTGTTCTTAAACTCTAATGTTTCAAAATGTCGTAAATTAAATACAATTATTAAAACTCACAAAGACCAAGAGTTAAAACACAATTCATAAAATAAATTTAACACAACAAAACCAAAACTTTTATAAATTGTGATTTAAGACACAAACTAACTAATTATAAATGATATCTCTACACATGTATTTAAGGATACACTAACTAATTCTAAACCTTATTTTCATGATAAACCTCTCATAATACTAAGTCTCCAAGTAAATGGGTTTAATCGGTAGAAATTCATATTTTTACTGTTAGGGACCTAACCTCCCTCCCTAACCCCTCCCATAGGTAGAATACTATATTTTACATGTAATAAAGGTTGACATTAATAAATAAGGCCTAGCAATAAGGTGAACAAGTTGAATTTAATAAGACCTAATAGAAGCTTCCGCTTCTAGAAATATCTTCCTCTAGATTTTTCTTTTGGTAGATAGATTTAGTATAAATAGGAGTCAAGGGCATGAAAAGTTTTGTCTTGAGAATTATTGTAATAGGGCAATGCTTTGTTGGAGGTTTCCCCCTCGAAGAGGCAAGTGAAAATTGCTCCCGTTTCAATAAAGGTATCATTTTGGTGTGTTATTCTCTATATTTTGTTGATCAATTGGTAATTTATGTGATATTCCATTTTTTGCTCAATATAACATAACCAGGTGCATAACAAGTGGTATCAAAGCACTTTCATGGGAAGGAATTGTGGATTAATTTTTTTTTGAGGGTAGAGATGTGTTTCGACATATTTAAACTACGGTGATTTGTCGTTCAATGCATAAATCCACGGTCAGGAAAACATACATGTAGTAAATACAAGAGGTTTTTAAGCTCACATTGTTGGACACCCTTGTAACCTCTGTTGGTACCCCTTCGAGTGGTAGCACATCAAATAACACATGTATACGAACTTGCCTATGTATCTTGAACCCCGCTATAGACAACTGATCGACTGCCTGACTGCTATAGTGCCACCGAGAGCAACACTCGGGACGATACACTCTAGTACCTGGGTAATCGGGTAGTATGACTAAGGGTAGAGTCTATCCTATTTAGTTGGTGCCCTGAGATATTGGGTCAAATACTACTATTCAACCCTGCACATATATTAGAGAGATATAGCACAGGGAAAACCCTTGTTTGTAGGAATCCTGAACACCCTAACCCTTGGTATGGAAACATAATAGAAAAGAAATAGACAAGATCTATTGCTATGCAACCTTGCCTCCTGCATTCTAGTTGCAAAATTACTACACATTTATTCATGTTAAGAATTTGGGCATTTCACCATTACACTATTATTTAGATCGGAGTATGATTCTGCAAGAATAAAAAAACTAGTTTGGGGCCTTTTCGCACCCTTATTGGATTCCTATTTTAATCATTATCGTAGTGATACCTATCATTTTTTAGACTTTTTTTCCTTTGGTCTTGACCCCCCTTTCGACCCCCTTATTTGGAACCTATCCCATGAGATTCCCCTTTTCTTCCTTATTCTTGTGATACCCTTCACCCATAACCCCTTTTCCATGTGGCCCACCCACCCCCTTCTCGTGTTCCCCTTTCACCATGGTCCACACCTGCAACCAAGATATTGAATCATGCTTCAATACCTTGTCATCTGATCTCACCATGGCCCAGAAGGAATTGCGGAAAATCAATGCCAATATTTCCACCATCAATTCCTTCATGCATTCCACCATAGATGCCAAAATGGAAGCCCTAAATCAGGATAGGAAAAAAGACCTCTCTTCCTGTTACGAGGGAAAAACTCTCTATGGCTAGGGTAAACCACAACAGACAGAAATGATTGCAAAAATCAACTCTATCCAAAAAATATGCTATATAGACCAGTATGCGAGCGAGATAAGAAAGAGTCCTACCTCATCCAGATGTTCGATGAAGTCCACCATTGATCACTTCAACCCAAAGCTATATACCTGCAACTAGTTCTCAACAACCAAGCAAAGCAAGCATATGGTGATAATATAAACATTTAGCACATTAGATAGCATGATCCATTAATATACATAACAAATACGCCCATGGATAACAACTCATATATTTGCAAGATATCAATTAGAAGAGAAAGGAGTATTTCTATTAATAAATGATTAGCATAAGTGAAAACATTATAGAATTCCGTGTCGGCACGGTTCAGAATCGAGAAACTAAGTTCCTTCCAGCTAGGCCTCCACCACTTCAATCTTCCACCAAAGGCAAGATCATAGAAAAGAGACGATGAGGTTCTCAATCAATAAGGGAAGAGCTTGGGGGATGAACACTGTGTTCAGACTTAAAGGACAAAGGGATGCACACTCAATATGAAGTAAATAATTTCTCCAGAGCAACTTTTCTCTCAAAGTTGAATTCTTTCTCCTCTTTTCCATAGCTTGGAATTGGCCCATTTATAGCCTTCAAATGGAATTGAAGAGTTGAGTCAGAATGTTTCTAGTATATGGAAGGCCAAGGATCAGAGATCTCCTATCGTGACATGGAAACCCAACATTAATTTTCATTTTTTGGCACAAATATCGATGTACGTGGGCTGTAGTGGAGAAGCCTGCGTATACGCATGCTGTATAGTAGGCAAGGTGCATACATGTGGAAAAATATGTATTTTTAGCTCTAGATTTTACAAACAAGGATGATAAGTCTGCATGGGGGAATAGTAAAAGGCCTTTTGTGAAAGATTTCATAGGGTGAGGCAAATCTTGCTATAACATATGCCCCCTAATGTGTGAGGTCAAAGGAGTATCTGCGATGGCCAAAATACATTATAAACAACCCCAAAGTGGAGTGATGGGGAACCAACTGGAAGAACTAGTTGCTCGTTACATTATGCACTGACTTTTCATACATGGATGCCAATAGAATTACACTACAGATTCATGTGAAAATATACCAAACAAGTGTCCATGGCCATGAATAGGCAAATACAAATGTGGTTACATGCCAAAGTTGTCATAGTCATGAACAAGGCCCAATAGAAATAGTCTCAAAACCAATATGAATATATCTGTATACAATGGAGTATAATTTGATCTCCTATCATCACTGAAGTCATATAGGTACTCGTCCAATGAAAAGGAAGCAACAACTCAGAAAAGATGCCTCCACATAGTGATGTCTTCAAGTCTTCTACACAATTCGCCAAGGGTGCAAGTCTACATCATGTCAATAAAGGAGTTGAGGTCGAACACAATGAGACATCATTTGATTACTGGTCATTGAGGTATACCATTAACAAATGCGAGACAACCTACTGATAATGAAAGTAGGTATCAAGGCACCCATTACATTTTTACAAGTGTGAATAAAGGAGTTGGTGTCAAACACCTAAAGAATCCATCGATCAAGAGACATTAATGTATTGCCAATTGTCGTTAGCGAGATAACCTTCCACTCATGAATGCAAGCCTCAAGGTACTCATAAGACTCTAGGTCCCATTTCCAAAATAGATGAGTTGAAGTCGATGGAAGGAGACCCGCTGAAAGGAGAGCATTAAGGCATCTCTCATCAGTCAGCACAAGGTACAAAGTAGGAGCTTCATGTTTTGGTGAAAGCAGACGAAGAACATGTTCATGAACCAACAACCCTATGCCTCTTTCGCATGTGCCAAGTGCAAGAGGTACATGAAAAAGACCCTCTGAATAACAACCAATGATGAAAACTGCTGACAAAGGAGATGGAAGAAGTAATAAGGATAATGCAATACAAGAGATTGTACGAATCTCAATGTGTGAATAGATGTCTTGTCGTCGAACACAAGGGAAACCACCTAGTTAATGACCAATGATGAAATGTAGACTACTGGATTCAAGCTTACTTACCAATGATGAAAGTAGGGCCAGGGTGCATGATAGGACCACAGTATCATGTGACTCTGAGACAAACTAAGGGTATGGCTGACATGCAAAGTCAATACTTCTGAGAAGTGGACGACACAGTTTAATAGACTTCCTTTGAACAAGAGCATGAGACATATGGAAGATTCCGACAACATAGAATCGATGATGAAACAATGAGATGCAGGAGGCATCATTGATATTCTCTATAGGGAATGGAAGAGTAACCAATCGGTAGAGAAGACTCTGTAATGAGATCATCTTCCTAAGGCCATGCTAAACCCAAAATTAAGGTGACAAATGGACTCAATAACTTTGTGCTATGTTTAAAGATGACACGATTGCTGCCAATATAAGATAATACTCCCGTCCCACTCATCTTTTTTTGTTTTTTCATAGACAAATGAATTCTATGATACAGAGGAGGAAATGAGTGTCGCAAGTAAGCAAAACTAGTTCTAGCAGTGGAACATACCTATGCTCAATGCAAGGAGATGCATGCGGAAGATGGACAGTTGGGGGAATGTTCCCTCCTGGGTATAAGGTGTCAAATTGCAAAGGATATAAATGAGGCCCTACTTGGTTGAGGATGAAAAACTGTTGAGGCAAACGATTTATAACTCAAAGTGAGATCCGACTAAAGGCTCAATACTACAAGCAAGGGCATGAGATGCAATCACAACTTAACACCAAAAAATGTCCCTTTTCATGACATTTAGTCTACTTGTTGTGAAAAAGGGATAAAATTGTGCCAAATAGATGTCCTTTCTAATCCAATTTACGAGTGTGAAAGAGACAAGTTCACTCGACAATATTTTCGCTTTTTAAAGACGAGTTGGAAAAGAGCTTAAATTAAACTCGATTGGGAGTCCTTAGGGTATAAGGTAGCACGTTTATGAGTGAGAAATGAGGCTCAACATAAAGTCATGTATTAGCTATAAGTGAATCCCGATCCTAAGGAAAAAATCTTGGCATGGGCACTAAATGAAGCAGAGGATCTGACTAGGGCACCCATGTTTGGTAAGTCTCTACCACTTGATAATGAAACTACTTATAGGAGATGGAAGGTTCTGTGTCGTAACAAATGGGTTCATACCTAAGGCATAAAAAGTGACAGTTATAAGACAATGCAAAAATGCACGATGGAATGGATACCTAGCCTATATGCTGGGTAGTGAAAATACCTGCTGGTGGTGACAAACGACCAACAAAATGTTGAGATTTGCAAGAATCCCTAGTAAAATCTACAAAAACCAACTCAATCCACCCTTGTATTAGTCCATTAGGTGAAAAAATGGCTCAAAACTATAGAAAGTGGGTAAAATTGTTTATAAATAGTAACAAAACCAAAAATTACTATACCATTTTGATTTTTTACCCAAATAGTGAAAATTGGACCAAAATACCTCCAAGATTCAACCGGTGATTGCGGGAGCATCAGGCAACAGAATCAGAAACCGTCTGGACCAGGTAACTCTTCTTCCCTTCCTCTTCATTTCCAGTGGATTAAAATTTTAAATTAGGTTCCAAATATTGAGTAATTTAGGGCATAAATTGTGAAATTTGGTGTACACGGGCTATCTCTTATCGGGTCACGTATACGATGGCTTACACGTTCCTGTGCAAAATACAAGACGTGTATACCCATCCCTATATGCGTCTTTAATTGAAGCAGCTTGCATACATGCACGCAAATAATGATTTCCAAGGTTGCCAACTCAAATTTTGGTTTCCTCTAGCAGGATGGTTCTTGAATGGATGGAAAGAGAGCACGAGGAGGTTGATGTTGCTATGGATTGAGATTCAGGGGATCAAATGGCACTGAAGAGATGTGGCTTATATAAATTTTTGGCACTGAAAGGGATAAGGGCCCATGCAAGGTTGCTTGAGATGCTTGTGGGTTACTAGGACCCTGAGAGTGAAAGATTCATCCTTGATGGCAAACCATTGAGGATTGAAGTAGAGGATATCTACTTTTTGACTGGATTATCATGCCAGGGAGAGGTCGTAAATCTCAAATCACGGGGAGTAGGGAGCGGAATAAAAATAGAGGAGTATATTGACGCCCACTGTGTAGCAGGGACTCTGAAGGTAGCGATTCAACTCCCTACCCGAGCGATAAAAAATCTCAGCTTGAACATTGTTGTCCTCGTATTGACCAAGATCACAGGTTCATCCTCATTGCATAAAGCATCGAGAGAACTCATGTTATATGCAATACAATTCTTGAGACCCACAGTATATGATTGGTGTACCTCACTATTGGAAAATATGAAGAGCCAGTTGATAGAGTGCAAACAGGGGAGTAGGAGGAATTTTGGGTTTGCCTCTATCTTATGCAGTTTCTTCTTTGAGAAGGTTCTAGGTTTGGGACCTCGAGTCAAGATTCTTCTGAGGGAGTGTTGTAGCACTCAGTGCACCATTATGGGGGAGAAATAGGATTTTTTGAGGAAATCTTGGGCAACGCTCCCCTACCCACTAGTAGGGAGCGCTAGTGCTCCTTGACCTCCTTTGGGGGAGTGTTGTAGCACTCTGTGCACTATTCTGGGGGAGTGTTACACTGTTGAGAAAATCAAGGGAAGATCCCCCTTATCTCTGAAATTAGTTGGATTCAAATCTGAGGTCAAGGTTGGATCTTATGGAGGATCCACAACTGATGGAGAAATATCCTCAACCTATCCCAAGAATATCTAAGGTGGTTAGGCCTCTCCAAGATTATATAAGGAATCCTTCTCATGGTGAAGGGGATGGAGGAGTTTAGAGATACCAAATTTATGATCTCATAAGGAAGAGAGATATTGAAGACATCAAACTTATGATCTCATAAGGGAGAATATCAGTGAAAGTATAGTCATTCTGATCATGGAACTTTTGAGTAAGGGTTTGGACAAAGAGAGCTTGGTGAGGCTGCTACATCTGAATCTACAGTTGCAATCACTTTGCTTTGTTTTCATTAATATATATATGTGCTTAGCCTGTTTCCTTAAAGATTGTGTATTCCTACATGAAATTGTCTTTAATGGATATATCTAGTTTCAAACTAATCATGTTAGAATAGGAAGCATGCTTTGTCTTTGGTTGGATTGCAGGACTTGTTGAAGAGATTGGGGATCAAAGCTTAACTTGGAATGGGAGAGGAAAAACATCGTAAAAAGGTACATATTATTCCTATTTTCTACAGATTATCTTAGCTAGGTTTAAAGGGATGTCAGTGATCAAAGTTATCACCTTTCTATCTTGGTCTTAGAGGTCTAGGATCCAAGAGGGAATTCACCTATTTGCAGGGGGATTTTCCTGTAACAGAAATTGGTGACTCCACTGGGTATCGACATATATTTGTATTTCCTTGGTTTGTCCCTTCCCTTTAACCATATTTTAGATGACTTTTACTGTTTGTTTATCATCCATTAGCCTTCTCCTAACTTCACTAGCAATTTCACCAATTTTTATGCATTCTGGGTGAGTTTTTTTGCATTTTTTGGCTCTTTTTCTGAGTTTCTGGGAGGACTAGCACCCCCCCTAGGCCATACCAGAGTGCTGATCTCTGGCCAATTCTCCAATACAATGTTTTATAAAGTGTTGCAACACTCTGTACCCTTGAGACAGGGAGCACTAGTCTCTTTTTTGGGAGTTTATGCCTTCTTTTGCTCAGTCTTTTGCAGCCTGTTTTGTAGAGATCTTTACCCAAAGTCTGTGGTTGGTTTGTGAAGTTATTTAGGTTGATATTTGTTACTTATCACCCTTATTTTCTTGATTGGAGCTTGAAACCTTTTTCAGAAATGTGAAATTGCTTTTTCTAGATGCTTGTTTTGTCGAGACAGTTTTGAGTGATTCCTCTTTCTCCTTGTCTTTTCTTGGATTCTTCTCTGCATATTATTGTACTCCTTGAATATGTGTCATTTGTTGAATCCTTGATTGTGTTCTTGTCAGAACAAGTTTCTACTTGTTTTCTTTCATACCTCACTGCTTTGAGTGCTTGCCTTGTTTGTAGCCTTTTTGCTTCATGTCTTTTGCATCTGCATAGGAATCTTTATCCTAATTGAAAGTAGTAGAGAATCAAAGGATTTGTATTTAATTTCTTTATACATTAGAATCAAACAAAGAATATAGATGCATTCTTTCTTTTGGGTAGTGAACTAGTTTACATTTTAAGTAGCGAAATTGCATTGTTTTTGGCATTTGTTAGTCTTAAAATCTTAAATTTTTTTCCCCTCATGGCCGTGGGGGGAAAGAATCGTGTATTGGTGTACAATATCTTTGAATCATTTCTTGAAGATCTTGACATTATGCATCTGGGAATGATAAACGTTTTCTCCCTCTTGTAATATAGCTTTCATCGAAGTGAAATATTTTCATTCTCATTTCTTTGCATTGTTTAGAGTTAGTCAAAACATCATTTAGTCCACTCCATTTTCCTCTTGAGTAAACAATAGCCTTAAAATCAAGCGCTAAACTAATCAGACATTTTTACATTTTCTGTTAGCAAACCTACATTAGCTTAAGGTGTAGTGCTTTGGAATAGGTTGAAAGGATAACTTTCCAAAGATGTTAAACAAAATTAGCATCTTGTGATAGGGAGAGAAAATCCAATTTTCGTATAATCTTTTTGGGATCCCCCTCTCACACAGGGGTTACGCACGAGGTCACGTTTGGGAGAGTTACAAAGATTATCCCTCCGTGGTTCAAATGTTCATAGTAGTCAGATAGTATATTGGGGGTTCTTCTTGAGGATCAACTATCTTCATTTGGTCTCGGTTCTTTGTGAACTTTGAATCCATTCGAGTTCCTCTGGAGTTCTACCGGTTCACTTGTCCTCAGTTCTCTTGAAGGATTTCAGACTTGTTATCCTACCCATACATTT